>PVKU01010094.1:38077-55484 GCA_004027475.1 Anoura caudifer | reverse complement strand
GAAATGGAGACAATTGTACTTGAAAAACAATAAAAATAATAAAATATAAAAATAAAATCTTACTTTAAATTTTTTGAAAACACATTTGAGTTACAGTACATCAATTTTTCATGCTGATGGCTTTATAAATACAGAAAGCACTTTCTCAGTCATCCCCTATTTACTGCCTAGTTTATTCACTATGCTGAGTTCCTATTGATTCAAAAATATAAAGTAGGGATTCAGAATTGGGTCAGTGGGTAGGAAAACTTAAAAGTAAACATCTTTGAATTTGATACAAGGCTGTTCTGTAGATACATAATTAAATAATTAAAATAACTATTAATATGCATTTGCATAGAGGAATACATTTTATATGGATTTCTACATTGATTATAGATACATATACATAGTGTTTTAAAAGCATAAGTAATATAACTGCTCCTAGTTAAATTAAAATGGCTAGCAGAAGTGGATGTTGACTGCTGTCTACACTTGCCTCTATTAATAACAGAATTTTAACAAATGTTTAAGTCAATTTTGCTAATCAAGTATGGTATTTACAAAGATTTTAAACCTGTATCCAAGTTAAAAACATATTTTAAAAAGATAAAGTACAAATGTTATGTTATGAAATTCACTGAGGAAAGTTGACAAAACTTTCTTTGGAAGTTCTCTCTAATAATGCCAATATAGTTTGTAAAAAGCTGTATCATTTCTGCATAACTGTCCTTGAATTACTCCTTCTGAGGCCTAATGTTGCCACCAAACGGGCAACATTTAATGATAATTCAATCTATTAATGCCACTCTAACACCTAAGAGTTCTTGGAAAGCTAAGTTAAACTACATTTAATCAGCAATATTATACTGCTACTATTTAAAAACATGAATGACTGTTTCTTTAAAAATATAGCATTTCTCATCATTGATGTCAGATTTGCATAGTTGCAGAGTTCTTTGAAAAGGCAAGGACGTACTTTACTTCAAGTTATTTTTTCTCTTAAGTAATTATTAAACTTTATTCAAGAACCACTTGCATTCTTCTTTAATTCTGACACTATTTTATGTCAGAGTAGAGCTATTTTGATGTGATGTAGAAAGTTTTTATTCATTGAAAAATGAACCTTGCTCCTTTAATTTTCAGTAAAATCTACTGATAGATCTGTACAGCCCACCCAATTCAAGGTAGTTTTTACTAAAATAATGTATTATGTTATTTTCAAAATAATGATTCAAAGTCTTTTGCTTTTTTAAACTATCCATATATATGTAATTACCCAAAGCTCTACACAGAACAGTAACATGTAAATAAATTACAAATGCTAAAACATTTTTTTTTTGTATCAGTTTCTATAAAGCTTGAGAATGAATCACTGAGGGCAGTATTTCTAAGAGTTTTCTCATCCTAAGAATCACCTGGAGGCTTGTGAAAAATAAAGAAACTTGCTACCCCAAGAAACTCACTAAACCAGAATTTCATCAGGGAGAGATGTTTCCCCTTTCTAAACATTTTTTAAAGAAATTTTAACAGAAAATTTTAAACATAAAAAAATATATAGATTAATAAACTACCATTCTTCAATGTTCAACTCTGATAAAACAAGATGATGTTTAATATACCATTTTCTCCCCAATCTGTATGATTTGGGGATGATTCCAGACATCATATCAGTTTATCTACATATTTCAAAATGTATCTCATAAACTAAGGCTCTTCTTGTAACATAATAACATTACAACAACTAAAAACCACCAGCATTTTCTAAATATCATTTTATAGCCAGTCATTTTTCAAATTTTCTATTATTTCACAGAAGCATTTTTGATGGTTTGTATGAATCAAAACACACGAAGATTATATAATTCACTTGGTTTGTATATCCTTTAAGTCTTTTAATTTATAGACCTCTCTTTTCTTCTTACAATGTGTTTGTTGAAGGTGAGTATGTATTTTAATAAGAGCATGCTCTGATTTTTGTCAGAGAAGTTGGGGAAGCTTAGAGCAGGGGGATTTAGCTCAGGGTATGGCATGTGCTCTCTTTGTATCTATTGCACTCGCCTTTATGACTGCCTTACCTTAAACCCCAGCCAGGGTAGTTGACTTTTCTGTTACTTGTTGCTCCATGTGTGGAGCAGTGATAATACCTGTTGTCTTTTCACAAGCATGCTGTGAAGATTAATGAGCTAATATTGAGAAAGCACTCTGAACTTGTGAGAAGAAAGACATATTTAAAAAGTGTGTAAGAACCTTTCAGCCCTTATAATACTCTTCTTCAGGAGAGTGAACTCTCACCTCTAGCAAATGTACATTAGTCTATGTAAATTGTGCAGTAGTGATGCAAATGATGGATACAAATCAATTTCTTTCAAACTAAAGAACTACAAATTACCAGGATGGAAGGATGGCTAAACAGACGGATAGAGGTATGGTATCACGTACAGAACAAAATAACTCATTTATACATTTAACTGTTTACCCACATGGTTAGACTAATAGTCTAAATTTTTTTCTTTGATATGTCTGAAAGTACTCTAAAGTTAATATAATCTTTCATCATAAATTATAAAACAAAAACTTTTAAATTCTAAAATATAGATTGCTTATATAATCTTATTGCCAATAAATTTTAAATTTGTATAAACACCTCATATAGAATCTACGGTATTTAAAATATATTAGTAGTGAAATATATTAGTAGTAAAATATATTATAGTAGTAAAATGTATTATAGTAAAATATATTAGCAGTGTACTATCATCCTACATAAAATTATATTTGTAGTTAAAGAGTCATCTTGGTAAATACAGGGAAGATGATGGGACTGAAAGTAAGGAAATCTCTGGTTTTAATATTTGCAAAGCAACTAAAATAAATATCTAGAGTATGTCATGGTACCTCTGAGCTACAATATATTACAATAAATAAATTGTTCTTCCTAGTTCTAAAACTCTGAATTAGGGGAAATGCTTTTCTATCGAAAGGCATTCTTTATTGCATTTTTATCAGTTGCTGCATTTCTATTCAACTAAAATTAAGACTCAAAAATAATGAGAAATGTAGAGTGCAATTTAAATTCAAACTATTATCCCACTGTACTTCAGTTGCTGTGTGCTGATGAATTATCCACTACAAAGTACTTATTTATAAAATCATTGTCTTAGGGAACTCACCTGATGAATATCTCCTTAGTTCATAAACTTCAACAGTAGTTATGTTGCAGGATTTATGCTATTTGAAATTATTAAAACACAGCAAGTAATTTTCTTTCAACTTATATAAAATAATTTATTATTTCAAAGCCATGGCTTTCTTACTAGAAATCACATACAAGAAAAAAAATCCCTGGAATTTTAGCAGCGAATGCTTAAAAATATAGCCTTTCAAATAACATTTTAAATAAGTCATCTGCATATTGCTTAACATTTTACTATTGAAATATCTGCCATGTTTCTCTTAAACAATGCCATTGTTGCTATCTACTCAAGTGAATGTTACACTGATATTTCTATTCCCTATTATAAAGGCAGCAATCAGAAAGATTATCCACAAAGTAATAATAAAGTTAAATAGAATCAATGGATGACTATAGGAAGGAGAATTCTATTGCAAGTAGATTAAAACTAACATTTCTGTTCCCAATTCTGTTTTGAAGTCCTTATCTTAGAGGAGGATATGCTGCTAATGGGAGGCTTGACTAACAGGGAAATATGAAAGACAATGAGAAGTTGCATTAATTAAGAAACAAAAATGGGTAAAATTAATCAAGAAACTTCCCAAATAAGTCAATAACTGACTTGGCATAGAAACATCTTTTGGGGCTTCTCACCAGGGTAAAATCAAAGCCTATATAAGGAAGAACATAGGTGTCACTTCTTGAACTGTGTTCTTAATCCTGTATGCATGCTTTCATATTCAAATATACTTTTGCCTAGCAAAGTGCTTTGTAGTAGGCAAAACCAGAAATTCTACCGCCTATCCCTCATCCTTCTTTTACATTAACATAATGTAAAAGAAAAAAAGTTATTTCCATTTTACAGCGGAGGAAACTGAAGTTTTCAGGCTACAAGGACAGGGACGTACTGCCACACCTTTCTAGCTACACTTCTGGTGTAGCGAATGGCTGGACATTCTGACAGTATTTTCTTTCTTGTTATCTTCAGAATCCAGGACACCTGCTCTTCTTTCTTTCTCTTTTCCTTTTAATTTTTGAATTCAGTTGTCTTTTTTAAATTAAATTTATTGGGGTGACATTTGTTAATAAAATTATATAGGTTTCAATTGTACAATTCTATGATACATCATCTGTATATTACATTGAGTGTCCATCACTCAAAGTCAAATCATCTTCCATCATCATATATTTGTCCTTCTTTACCGATTACTACCCTCCACCCCCTTCCCTTCAGTAACCACCATACTGTTGTCTGTTTCCATGAGTTTTTATTTATTTTCTTGTCTGTTCATTTGTTACTTTCAGTTTTATCCCTCATAGGAGTGAAATCATATAGTTTTTTACTTTTTCTGTCTGACTTATCTTGTTTAGCATGATATTCTCAAGATCTATTCATGCTTTCCATTCTCATCACCAATAAACAACAAAGATTTCAGATCTGCAATATCTCTCAGATGCTATAGGAACACGGGGATACATAAAAAGCAAAGCACATCTCCTTGGACTCCTGACTTTCTGATATAGATTGTAAACTTCTTGGAGCAGAGAATGTGTTCATTTAGCTGCACAAATATAGCATCTTATTCATAGTGTTTAATTTTTAAAAATCTGTTCATTGTTAAATATTTACAACCACAATTGTTTACCACATGTTACTATGTATCCTTTTGTTTACTTCTGTTCTTCATTTTTTTCCTCTTTTATTTTTACTTTCTTGTTTACTCTATTACAGTTGTCCCAATATTTCCCCCTCAGCCCTCCTCCACCTAGCCTACACCCAACTCCTACAATCAATTCCCATGTTGTCCATGTCCCTGAGTCATTCATACATGTTCTTTGATTAATCCCTTCCTCTTCTTTCCACCATTCCTCCCTTTCCCCTGGCAACTGTCAGTCTGTTCCGTGTCACCATGTCTCTCATTCTCTTTTGCTCATTATTCTATTATGTTCATTAGATTTCTCTTATAAGTGAGATCATATGGTAGTTATATTTTACTGACTGGCTTATTTCACTTAGCATAATAGTCTCTACAGTATTGCAAAGTGTAGGATTTCCTTCTTTCTTTCTTCTGCATAGTATCACATTGTGTAAATGTACCACCATTTTTTTAAATCCATTTATTTATTGATGGGCATTTAGGCTGTTTCCAACAGTTGGCTATTGTATATTGCACTGCTATATGAACATAGGGGTGCATATGTTCTTTTGAATTGATGGTTCAGAATTCTTAGGGTATATTCCCAGCAATGGAATTGCTGGGTGAAACAATATTTCAATTTTATATTTTTAAGGAAATTCCATATTATTTTCCACAGTGGCTGCATCAGTCTGTAGTCCCAGCAACAGTGCACCAGGATTCCCTTTTCTCCATATCTTTGCCAGTACTTGTTTGTTAATTTATTAATATAGCCATTTTGATAAGTGCGGGGTGATATCTCATTGCAGTTTTAATTTTCAACTCTCTGATGGCTAGTGATGTTGAGCATTTTTTCATATGTATATGGCCATCTGTATGTACTCTTTGGAGAAGTGTCTATTCAGGTCCTTTGCCTATTTTTTAAATTGAATTATTTGTCTCCCTGGTGTTGAGTTATTTGAGTTCTTTATATATTTTGTGGATCAAACCCTTGTCTGAGATATAATTGGCAAATATATTTTCTATACAGTCAGTTCCCTTCTCATTTTGATGTTGGTTTCTTTAGCTATGCAGAAGCTCTTTAATTTGATGCAGTACCATTTGTTTATTTTTCCCTCTATTTCCCTTGCCCTAGGAGATATATCAGCCAAAATATTGCTACACAGGATATCTGAAATTTTACTGCCTATGTTTTCCATCTAGGACTTTTATGGTATCATGACTTATATTTAAGTCTTTTATCCACTTTGAGTTTACAGTGGTGTATGGTATAAGTTGATGATCTAGTTTCTTTTTTTTTCTTTCTTTTTTTTTTGCATATACCAGTCTAGCTCTCCCAACACCATTTATTGAAGAGGCTATTATCACTCTATGGTATACTCATGGCCCTTTGTAAAATATTAATTGGTCATAAAGACATGGGTTTATTTCTGGGCTCTCTATTCTGTTCCATTGACCTATGTGTCTATTCTTATGTTAGTACCAGGCTGTTCTGATTATAGTAGCCTTATAGTATAGTTTGATATCAAGTCTTATGATCCCTCCAACTTTTTTCTTATTTTTCAAGATTGCTGTGGCTATTTGGGGTCTTTTTTTTTATTCTATATAAATTTTTGAAGTATTTGTTCTAGATCTGCAAAATATGCCATTTGTATTTTAATTTTAATAGGCATTGCATTGAATCTATAGTTGCTTTGGGTAGTATGGACGTTTTAACTATGTTAATTCTTCCAATTTATGAACACAGTATACATTTCTATTTATTTGTATCTTCCTCAATTTCTTTCTTCAGTGCTCTATAGTTTTCTGAGTTGAGGTCTTTTACATCCTTGGTTAAATTTATTTCTAGGTACTTTATTTTTTTGTTGCTATAATAAATGGGATTTTTTCTTAGTTTCTTTTTCTGATAGTTCATTGTTGGTGTACAAAAATACCATTAATTTCTGAGTATTGACTTTGTATCCCATTACTTTTCCAGATTCACTTACTAGGTGGAATAATTTTTTGTGGAGACTAAAGGGTTTTCTATATACACTATTATATTGTCTTCAAATAATGACAGTTTTATTTCCCCCTTTCTTATTTGGATGCCTTTTATTTCTTCTTGTTGCTTTATCACTGTGGCTAGGATCTCCAGTACTATGTTGAATAAGAGTGGTGCAAGCAGATACCCTTGTCTTGTTCCTAATCTTGAGGGAAACACTTTTAGTTTTTGCCCATTGAGTATGAAGTTGACAGTAGCTTTTTTGTTTATGACCTTTACTATATTGAGGTATGCTCCCTCTATTCCCACTTTATTGAACGTTTTGATCATAAATAGGTGCTGGGTTGCACCAAATGTTTTTTCTGCATCTATTGGTATGACCATGTGATTTTGTCTTTTATTTTGTTTAAGTGATGTATCTCATTTACTAATTTGTAAATACTATACCATCTCTTTATCCCTAGAATAAATCCCATTTGATCATGGTATATGATCTTTGTAATGTATTGTTGGATCCGGTTTGCTAGTATATTGTTGAGGATTTTAACATTTATGTTCATCAGAGATATTGACCTGTAGTTTTATTTCTTTGTTTTGTCTTTACCTGGACTGGCATCACAAAAAGAGTTTAGGAGTCTTCCCTCTTCTTGATTTTTTTTTTTTTTTTGGTAATTTTGAGGATAGGTATAAGTTCTTCTTTTAATGTTTGATAACATTCAATTGTGAAGCCATCTGGTCCAGGGCTTTTTTGTGCCAGTAGTTTTTTGATTACTGATTCAATTTTGCTAGTTTTAATCTCTTCGGGTTTTCAGCTTTTTCCTGATTGGGTTTTGGAAGATTGCATGTTTCTAGAAATTTATCCATTTCACCCACATCATCCAAATTCTTGGCATATAGTTGTTCATAGTAATTTCTTACATGCTTTTGTATTTCTGTGGTATTAATTGTTACTTCTCCTCTTTTATTTCTGATTTTAGTTGTTTGGGTTTTCTCTCTCTCTCTCATCTATCTATTTTTTTTATGAGTCTGGTTAACAGTTTGTCAATTTTGTTTATCGTTTCAAAGAACCATCTCCTGGATTCATTGATTCTTTGAATTGTTCTTGTTAGTCTCTATGTCATTTGATTCTGCCCAATCTTGATTATTTCCTTCTTTCTACTTGTTCTGAGCTTTGTTTGTTGTTGTTACTCTAGTTCTTACAGATGTAGAGTTTGATTGTTTATTGAGATTTTTCTATCATCTGTAGGTAGGGCTGTATTGCTATGAACTTCCCTCTCAGGACTGCCTTTGCTGTGTCCCATAGGTTTGGAGTTGTTGTGTGTTCATTTATATTTGTTTCCAGATACTCCTTGATTTCTTCCTTGATATTGTTGTTAACCTATTCATTATTTAACAACATGTTATTCAATCTCTATGTATTTGAATATTTTTGAGATTTTTTCATGAAGTTGTTTTCTAGTTCCTAGCCATTGTTATCTGAGAATATGCTTGATATGATTTTAGTTTTCTTGATATTTAATGACTTATTTTGTATCCTACATATGTTCTATCTTTGAGGATTATCAATGTGCATTAGAGAAAAAATGCATATTTTGCCTTTTGGGTGTGAAATGTTCTGTAAATACCTGTTAAGCCATTTGATCTAGAATGTTGTTAAATGCTGTAATATTTTGGTTGATTTTTTTGTTTGGAATATCTATCCATTGTTGACAGTGAGTTGTTAAAATCTCCTGCGATGATGATATTGTTGCCTATCTCTTTGTTAAAGTACTCTAATATTTTCTTTATATATTAAGGTGCACCTGTATTGGATGCATATATGTTTACAAGAGTTATATCCTCTTGTTGGACTACTCCCTGAAGAATTATGTATTGACCTTCTTTGTCTCTTGTTGTTGCTTTGGTTTTGAAGTCTATTTCATTTGATTATAATTAATGCTACCCCAGTTTTTTTAATGCCCATTTGCATGGAATATTTTTTTCATCCCTTTAATTTCAGACTGTTCTGACATGGATTATGTTTTCTTACCCATTCAGCTACCTCATGTCTTTTGATTAAAGCATTTACTTCATTTATGTTTAAAGATTTTTTTAAAAGATTTTATTTATTTTATCTTTAGAGGGGAAGGGAAGGAGAGAGGGAGAGAAATATCAATGTGTGGTTGCCTCTCATGCGTCCCCTGCTGGGAACTGGCCTGGAACCCAGGCATGTGCCCTGACTGGGAATCCAACTGTAATCCTTTGGTTCGTAGACCCAAGCTCAATCCACTGAGCTACACCAGCCAGGGCTATGTTTAAAGTTATTATTATGTTTTTGGCCTACATTTATGTTTATTAAAATCTGACATAAACAAACAAAACCCTTATAAATAACATCTCAATGCACGCATCACTTTGAAACAGTAATTTTGAGAGGCATTATCACTATGAAACCCTCTTCCTCTGCCCCAGCCACATCCTGTTCCCACAACAGCTTCTTTTTTAGATTTCACTTTTGGTTCAAATCCACAAGCAGTGTATCTAGAGGTAAACTGTCTGGCAGAATAAAACATTGAATGTTATTTCCTCGAATACTCAGTGTTTCCAGCTGTACAAGTTCACGGTTCCTCGGGGTCATTTTCCCAGTTACAAATGAGTATGAATGCTGACATCTACCTGTGATTGTTCCATGGACCTGTCTTCCATTTTTTAATTAGATGATTCAGTTTCATGACTTACTTTCAACCAAAATCTCACGAGCTTCATCCTAATGGAGCTGTATTGTTTTCAGTCCAAAAGTGCATGAAAAACAATACTGGAGGGCTCACACACTGGGGTATGAATGGCCAGAAATGCCTACTCTCTAAAGTTATTATTGATAAGTATTCATTGACATTTTTCTCTTTATACTTGTGTTCCTCTCTCTCTTTCCTTCACTGTTCCTACTTCTTTTAAATGAGTCCATTTACCATCTCTTGCAGTGCTGGCTTGGTGGAGATGTACTGTTTAAGCCTTCTTTTTTTAAATTTTATTTTAATTGTTGTTCTTATACAGTTTTCTGTCTTCTACTCCCATCCCAGCCCACAGCCTCAGCCCTCCCCAGCTCCCTCCCATTTCCACCCCCCCTCTAGGGTTTGTCCATGTGTCTTTCATACTTGTTGCTCTAAACCCTTCCCCTTTTCCCTGGATATTCCTATCCCTCTCCTCTCTTGTTCTCAATTTCAGTGTCTTTGGTTATATTATGCTTGTTTGTTTGTTCTGTTAATTAGGTTCCTGTTAAAGGTGAGATCATATGGTATTTATCTTTCACCTCCTGGCTTATTTCACTTAGCATAATGCTCTCCAGTTCCATCCATGCTGTTGCAAAGGGTAGGAGCTCCTTCTTTCTTTCTGCTGCATAGAATTCCATTGTGTAAATGTACCAAAGTTTCTTGATCCATTCATTTACTGATGGGCACCTAGGTTGCTTCCAACACTTGGCTATTGTAAATTGTACTGCTATGAACTTTGGGGTGCATAGGTTCTTTTGGATTGGTGTTTCAGGGTTTCTAGGATATAATCCTAGCAGTGGAATTGCTGGGTCAAAAGGTAACCTTCTTTTGTCTGTGAATCTCTTTATTTCACCTTCTGTTTTAAATGAGAGCCTTGCTGGATAGATAGTCTTTGTCTCCAGTACTTGCCTTTCATTACTTGGAATATTTCTCGCTAGTCCTTTCTGGCTTGTAGTGTTTCTGTTGAGAAATCAGCTGCTAGCCTTATCAGAGCTCTTTTGTACATTACTTCCTCTTTCTCCCTTGCTTCCTTTAAGAGTCTCTTTTCATCTTTAAATTTTGCCATTTTGGGGAAAGGGTTTTTAGTAACATCTATAAAGGACACATGGATAAAACCAAATGAAGGTAGGATCAAGGGTGGGAAATGGGGATGGCTGGGGTGGGGGAAGTGGTGGAAGGGGGAAATGGAGATAACTGTAGTTGAACAACTTAAAAAAAGAAAAATAAATAAATTTTGCCATTTTGATTGTTATGTGTCTTGGCGTAGGCCTTCTTGGGTTCATCTTGATTGGGGCTCTCTGTGCTTCCTGTACTTATATTATTTTTTCCCTAACCAAGTTAGGGAAGTTTCATGTCATTATTTTTTCAAAGAGGTTTTCTATCCCTTGCTCCTTTTCTTTTCCTTCTGATATTCATATGATACAAATGTCATTACATTTCACATTGTCCTGAAGATCCCTTAAACTATTCTCATTCTTTTTGGGTCTTTGTTCTTCATTTTGTTGCTCTGTCTGGGTGTCTTTTTTCTACCTTGTCTTACAACTGGCTGATTTGATCCTCTGCTTCATCTAGCCTGATTTTAATTCTTTCTTATGTGTTCTTCATTTCAGATATTACATTCTTCATTTCTAACTATTTTTTATTTGTAGTTTCTATGTCATTTTTCATGCTGATGTAGTTCCCACTAATTTCTTTGTAGTTCTCACTAAGTTCCTTGAGCATCCTTAAAACCATTATTTTTTAAAAAATATGGAATGCTTCACAAATTTTCAAGTCAACCTTGCATAGGGGCCACACTACTTTTCTCTGTATCATTCCAATTTTAGTATATGTGCTGCTGACGTGAGCACTACTTTTATTCTTTAAAGCCTTTTTCTGATTAATTTTACATCTCAGAAATAATTCACTTGTGTGTCACTTGCCATGAGCATTTCTGGTAGCTCTAATCAAATTCAATACTGTTTCTTCCATTCCAGAAAACATAGTAGAATAAGAACAAGAAAGTTTGACATTTTTATATCTCTAAGCTCAGAACTATTTCCATCAATAGTTTCTTTCTTTCTTTTTTTTCTGTCAGTAACAAATTCCTTGTGACTCACCTCAGAGCCACTAGGGCACTGTAGTCAAAACCAATGTGTGAATACTACAAATCTAAGAGCTTGAGTTCAACCCCATGGGAATCACTGAACTTCTACAATTGTATGACTTCTTTTCCACATCACTACTACCCCCAAATAGGGGCTACTTGACAATATTCCTATAAGTTCTGACTAAAATTGGAGATCTATCTTGAAACCTGTTTCTGTATCTAAGCCACAAATGGGTCCTGCTGAAACTTTATGTCCACAACTGCTGATATTGGCTGCTCCTGTGCCTGCCATTCTGGGCTTTGCTTGCTCTGCCCCTAGATTACACATAATGAGGTCTTTCTTTCTAACCTTTTGAAATACTCTTCTTATTTTGGACATAATCTCTATTGGTTGTCTCATTTCAGAAATACCAAATCACTTCATTCTCTATCAGATGTATCTACTATGTTTGAATTTCTTAACTCTCAACTCCTCTCTCTCTCTCTCATTATCTCCCTGTCTTGTTATCAATTGTGATGTGGCATATAAGACATGATTGTATTTTCTACCCTTATTTTGTCCTCTTATTTTTCAAATTTTAGAAAAAAGCAGCCTAAAATTCATGTTCAGTAAGTAAAAGATTATTATGATAATCTTTGCATCTGTTTTGGAATTTTTGGCAGTGTTATATCTGAATATTTCTTCATATAGGTATGTCAGAATTTTTGGCTGTAATATATCTGAGTATTTTCATCATGTAAGGAAATTATTTTTTAGAGGAATAAAAAGGCAGATCTCTTTACTATATTTTCCTCTAGTGGTAGGAAAGATGGAACAAATATTGTTTTGTAAAATTATATTCCAGAGCACTAATTAAAGATTTATTTCATGGACAAATAAACCACATGTCCCTGCATTCTTTATGGAGATGCTTTACATTTTCTAATTATTTCTTTTACACATTCATTAATAACACAGAACAGTGCAGTCTTCATTAAGCATTTCCATAAATATGAAATATCCAGCTTCCACAGCATTGAATTGACATTTTCAATATAATTATGAGTGCTAACTACACTCTGCAAAAACTCAGGTATCATGAGTATGTTTCTAAGTGTACACATGCATGTGCACATATATACATATGTGTGTACATGTCCTGAGCAGCCATATACTTTTATCTTTATTATCATATCTATTATTAAAAATTGAAATATTGTTGCTTAAAAGATATTGCTTAATTTTGAAAAAGCATTAGCTTCTCATCTATTTTAACACTATGATTATAATTTATGATGAATTTTGTCCACAAATCTTGGTTTTATTGATAATTCTACATGATTATGATTTTTTGAATAATGTCAAAGAATAACATGTTTTTCACATGACTCCACTTTAGGAAGACAAATAACTCAGTTAAAAATGGACAAAGGACTTGAACAGACACTTCTCCAAGGAGGACATACAGAGGGTCCAGAGACATATGAAAAGATGCTCAGTATCACTAGCCATCAGAGAGATGCAAATTAAAACCACAACGAGATACCACTTCACACCAGTGAGAATGGCCATCATAAACAAATCAACAAACAACAAGTTTTGGAGAGGTTGTGAAGAAAAGGGAATCCTACTGCACTTTTGCTGGGAATGCAGGCTGGTTATAGCCATTGTGGTAAACAGTATGGAATTTCCTTAGGAAACTAAAAGCAGAACTGCCTTTTGGCCTGGCAATTCCACTGCTAGAATAATATCTTAAGAACTCTAAACACCAATCCAAAAGAACCTATACACCCCAATGTTTATAGCAGAACAGTTTACAATAGTCAAGTGCTAGAAGCAACCTAAGTGCCATCAGTAAATGAATGGATCAAAAAACTATGGTACATTTACACAATGGAACTCTATGCAGCAGAAAGAAAGGAGGAGCTTCTACCCTTTGTGATGGCATGGATGGAACTGGAGAGCATGCTGATAAGTGAAATAAGCTAGGCAGTGAAAGTCAAATACCATATGATCTCACCTTTAAGTGGAACCTAATCAACAAAACAAACAAGCTAGCAAAACATAACCAAAGACATTGAAATTAAGAACAAATGAACAGTAACCAGAGGGGAAATGGGAGGAGATAATAAGGAGCAAAGGGTGAAGGGTTTTCAGGAACAAGTATAAAGGACACATGGACAATACCAAGGGGAGGGTGGAATCAGGGGAGGAAGGTGGGAATGGCTGGGGGTGGGGAGAAGATGGGGGAAAGGCAGAAAATTGTACTTGAACAACAATAAAATTAAAAAAAAAAACATATTTTTATCTCTTTTTAATTAAGTTTTTATCTTATGAAATCTGCCTATTTTTTAGGTTGATCAAGATGTTTCTAAAAATTATATGTTGGGCTTTTATTTTAGATGGGTATCTAAATATAAAAATAAAGAATTATAGATCCAAATGTATTTCTAAGTAAAGCAAATAGACAAAATATAATCAAGGCGATTCTGTTAATATTTTAGATTCTCTGTTATTTGAGTACAATAACAGTCCACTGAGATCCCAACCCCCAATCATGTCACAACAATTTTCAATAAAGTAGACATATGTACAAATGCAATTTTTACAATAAATTACATGTTGACCACTGCCTCCCATAGAAACCTAAACATAGAGCTACAGAGAACTGTCAGAGTAGAGATATTTTAACAAGGTTATGTTATAAAATATTATTCCCAATAATTTCCAGTAAAAACATAGAATCTGATTAAGGATGATACTTTTTATTTACAATGTGAGATAATACCTATAAAAATCATATAATATATAGCCTGCATAATTATGTAGAGTGCATAATACTTGATAATGATATTAAACATCTGCTGCTGGTTTATATATTTACTATACTATGCTTTTCTATTATTTTAGAGTGTACTTCTTCTACTGAGAAAAAAAGATTTGCTATAAAACAGTGTACTTGTTATGCTGGTAGTTGCCTCATACATCTCATGTTTACCAAGCCTTTCATTGCATCATTTTTTCTTGTGTTTGACTTAATCTTGTGTTTTGTACAGTAACATGCTGTGCAGGTTTATAGCCTAGGAGCAATAGGCTATACCATGTAGCCTAAGTGTGTAGTAGACTATACCATTGAAGTTTGTGTGAGTGTACTCTCTGATAGTCACAAAATGACAAAATTAGTTAAGGACACATTTCTCAAACCATGTCCTTGTCATTAAGCAGCACATGACTGCACTACCCTCTATCCTGGTGGACACCTATCTCACTGACCCAAACATCAAACCCCTGTTCAGGAGGTTTCAGTCTGATTGTGACATGTAGAGTAGCTGATAGCTGATCAACCTATAAAATACACATAAGGGAGTATTTGACAGTCATTCTAATATGCTTCTACTGTCAAAAGCGGTGGGGACCTAATAGCTATACTAGACTATCCAATAATCTTTTAAAAATGTTTTAACATATGACAAATCATATTTTGATATACTGCAACTTTTGGTAGGGGTTTCCTTTTTATGAAAATACCACTACAAGCATGTTTTTCAAAACTGGGGATTATCTAATCTATTTCTCTATTCCAGTTTGTTTCAAACTATTATCTTATTCCCACACCTATCATTTATTCTTCTATTTTCTACAGACTTTAGATAAAAAATAGTTCAAATAGCAGTCTCATTACTTTTATTTAGCTTAAGCAAAAAGGATAATACAGTTCTGTTATTCTTTTATGTATTCCTCTTAAAATAGAATCAATATATTTTTTTCAAATTTCCATTCATTTTGTTAAAGGAAATAGTGTACATGTAATAGCAAGCAGTATATATTATGTGTACATATGTGTATACATGCATTCATGCATTTAATATGTATTATGTATTTATATATTATATATTTGTGTAATATATAATATGGGTTTTAAAAATTCTTAAACATATTTCAGATTACATGTCAAAATATTCTTTGTACCCTATAAAGTATCTACAAAAGATTTAAATGCCTGTGACAGTGTGAGTGTGCTCCTATTTCCAAAGTATTTTAGAAGTAAAAATTTTCATTAGAAAATATTCCTAAGGATATATAACAATAATTGAACTTATGAAAAAAGTGACCATTGTACAACTATTGTAAGCAAACCAATTTGAAAAAAATTCTTGGGAAAACAACAAAACCTCACTTTCACCAATAAGTGTTGGGCTAAGCAGATAGTGACTTAGAAGCTTTGTCAATAGATAAGGAAGATGGTAGCAAAGGTAGTAAATATTTCAAAGGAAGAGAATGGAGTATGATGAAATGTTTCACATGGACATTAGGATATTAGAGATTTCAAAATAGGAATTGTCATTTTTGGTCATAAAGGAATGACTTGTACTGGACTATTTGAAAACAAGTTTAAAAGTGAATGTATGAAATTTAAGAAATGACTCTTTATTTTCTTATTTTTTAACATTTTTAAAAATATATTTTATTGATTATGCTATTACAGTTGTCCCACTTTCCCCCCTTTATTCCCCTATACCCTGCACGCCCCTTCCCACCCACATTCCCCCTTTAGTTCATGTCCATGTGTCATAAGTTCTTTAGCTTCTACTTTTCCCACACTATTCTTGACCTCCCCCGTCTATTTTCTACCCACTGTCTATGCTACTTATTCTCTGTACCTTTTCCCCCCTCCTCCTGCCACTCCTCTATTGCTAACCCTCCATGTGATCTCCATTTCTGTGTTTCTGTTCCTGTTCTAGTGTTTGCTTAGTTTGCTTTTGTTTTAGGTGTGGTTGTTAATGCCTGTGAGTTTGCTGTCTTTTTACTGTCCTATTTTTTATCTTGTTTTTCTTAGATAAGTCCCTTTAACATTTCATATAATAAGGGCTTGGTGATGATGAACTCCTTTAACTTGACCTTATCTGAGAAGCACTATATCTTCCCTTCCATTCTAAATGAAAGCTTTGCTGGGTAGAGCAATCTTGGATGTAGGCCCTTGACTTTCATGACTTGGAATACCTCTTTCCAGCCCCTTCTTGCCTGTAAGGTCTCTTTTGAGAAATCAGCTGACAGTCTAATGGGAACTCCTTTGTAGGTGACTGTCCCCTTATCCCTTGCTGCTTCTATAATTCTCTCCTTCATTTTAATCTTGGCTAATGTAATTATGATGTGCCTTGGTGTGTTCCTCCTTGGGTCCAACTTCTTTGGGACTCTCTGAGCTTCCTGGACTTCCTGGAAGTCTATTTCCTTTGCCAGATTGGGGAGGTTCTCCTTTATTATTTGTTCAAATAAGTTTTCCACTTGTTGCTCTTCCTCTTTCCCTTCTGGTACCCCTATAATTTGGATGCAGGGACATTTAAAGATGTTCTGGAGGTCCCTAAGCCTCTCCTCATGTTTTTGAATTCTTGTTTCTTCATTCTTTTCTGTTTTATTGTTTCTTTCTTCCTTCTGGTCTACTCCATTGATTTGAATCCCAGTTTTCTTCCCATCTCTATTGGTTCCCTATGCGTTTTTCTTCTTTTCACTTATTGTAGCCTTCATTTTTTCATCTAATTTGTGAGCAAAATCAACCAATTCTGTGAGCATCCTGATCACCAGGGCTTTGAATTGTGCATCTGATAGGTTGGCTATCTCTTGGTTGCTTAGATAAATTGGCTCTGGGGCTTTGATTTGTTCTCCCATTTGAGCCTTTTTTTTTTTTTTTTTTTTTTTTTTTTTTTTTTTTTTTTTTTTTTTTTTTTTTTTTTTTTTTTTTTTTTTTTTTTTTTTTTTTTTTTTTTTTTTTTTTTTTTTTTTTTTTTTTTTTTTTTTTTTTTTTTTTTTTTTTTTTT
>PVKU01010094.1:0-37977 GCA_004027475.1 Anoura caudifer | reverse complement strand
AGCAGCCCAGTTGCTGGGTTGTGATGCTGTATGTGGGGATGAGATCTGAGAGGGAACAATGGAGCTTGCTCCGCTCTCTCTAAGATTCCAGTCCCTCCTGCTGCTTCCCCTTCACCTGGATTATCTGCACGCCAATGTGGGACCACCTGGTCAGCCAGCTGCCTTGTGTGGCCTCACTGGGTCTGCACAGTTGCCACCCCATGCCCAGGGTCTGCTAGCTGCTGCCTGTGCACCTGGGATCTGCCAGCCGCTGCTGCCTATGTGCCCAGTCTTCACCTCCACTTTTTCCTGCCATGACTCTGCCCCTCTTACCGGTCTGGATGAATGGTTGTTGGACTTCCGAACAGTTCAATTTTCTATGAGTTCTGGTTGTTTTCTTGTTTCTAAATCTTTGTTGTCCTTAATTTTGGTTGTGAGAGGAGGCACAGTGTGTCACCTATGCCTTTATCTTGGCTGGAAGTCCAGAAATGACTCTTTAAATGTTGTATGTCAAGACTGTAACCATTGAGAGATAAGAGTAATGAATAACCAAGATCAGAGCAGAATTAAATGACATAGAGACTAAAAGAACAATTCAAAGGATCAACAAATCCAGGAGCTGGTTCTTTGAAAAGATAAAGAAAAGCAAGAAGACTTTAAGCAGACTCATCAAGAAAAAAAGACAGGGGCCCAAATAAACACAATCAGAAATGAAAGAGGAGAGATTACAACTGATACCACTGAAATACAGAAGATTGTAAGAAATTACTACAAACAACTATATGGCAAGAAATTTGAAAACCTGGGTGAAATGGACAAATTTCTAGAAAAAATATAGTTTCCCAAAACTGAATGAAGAAGAAGCAGAAACCCTGAACAGACCAATAACAGGTGGCAAAATTGAAGCAGTAATAAATAAATAAAAAACAAACAAACAAACAAAAACCCCCAAAACTCCCGGCACACAAAAGCTGTGGACTGAACAGCTTCACAGGAGAATTTTACAAAATATTTAAAGAAGAATTAATTCCCAACCTTCACAGACCATTCCAAAAAATCCAAGAAGAGGGAAGACTCCTAACTCTTTTTATGAAGCCAGCATCATCCTAATCCCAAAACCAGATAAAGACACAACAAAGAAAGAAAACGTCAGGCCAATATCACTGATGAACATAGATGTTAAAATCCTCAACAAAATATTGGCAAACCACATCCAGCAATACATCAAAAAGATCATACACCACAATTAAGTGGAATTCATCCCAGGGATGCAAGGATGGTACAATATTTGCAAATCAATAAATGTAATACATTATATAAACAAAAGGAAAGACAAAAATCACATGATCATATCAATAGATCTGGAAAACACATTTGATAAGGTACAGCACCCATTTACGATAAAAACACTCAGCAAAGTGGGAATACAGGAAGCATACCTCAACATAATAAAGGCCGTATATGAGAAGTCTACAGCCAACATTATACTCAACGAGCAAAAACTAAGTTTTCCCACTAAGATCAGGAACAAGACAAGGATGTCTGCTTTCACCACTTCTATTCAACAGGGTATTGGAAGTCCTAGCTACAGAGATCAGACAAGAAAAAGAAATAAAAGGCATCCAAATTGGAAAGGAGGAAGTAAAACTGTTACTCTTTGCAGATGATATGATAGTGTGTACATAGAAAACCCTATAGACTCCACCAATAAACTACTCAACTTAATAAGTGAATTTGACAAAACAGCAGGAGTCATAGTCCACATTCAGAAATTGAAGGTATTTATATACACCAACAATGAAATATCAGAATCAGAAATCAGGAAAAACAACTCCACTTGCTATAGCAACACAAAAAATAAAGTACCTAGGAATAAACCTAAACCAAGGAGGAATGTCCCCTAGAGCAAAAGGCATCAAGGAAAAAATAAACAAATGAGACTTCATCAAAATAAAAAACTTCTGCATGGCTAAAGAAAATATCAGCAAAATGAAAAGGGAACCAACTGTATGGCAAAACATATTTGCCAATGATTTCTCAGACAAGGGTTTGATCTCCAAAATATATAAAGAACTCACATGACCTCACTCCAGGAAGACAAACGATCCAATTAAAAAAATGTAGAAAGGACCTGAGCAGACACCTCTTCAAGGAGGACCCAGAGACATATGAAAGCTTAGCATCACTAGCCATGAGATAGATGCAAATAAAAACCACAATGATAAATGAATAAAATCTTTAAAAAAAATCCCTGGCTGCTGTGGCTTGGTGGATTGAGTGCTGGCCTGCAAACCTTTGGTTCCCAGTCAGGGCACATGCCTGAGTTGCTGGCCAGGTCCCCAGTAGGGGGACTGCAGAGGCAACCACATAGTGATGTTTGTCTCCTTCTCTTTCTCCTCCCTTCCCCTCTCTCTAAAAATAAATAAATAATTTAAAAACCCCACAGTGACATGCCACTTTACACCACTCAGAATGGCCATCATAAGCAAATCAATAAACAAAAACTGCTGGCAAACTTATGAAAGAAAGGGAACCCTAGTGCACTGTTGGTGGGAATGCAGACTGGTGCAACCACTAGGGAAAAGAGTATGGAATTTCCCCCAGGAAACTAAAAATGAAACTGCCCTTTGACCCAACAATTCCACTGCTACAATTATACTCTAAGAATACTGAAACAATGGCTCAAAAGAACCTATGCACCCTAATTTACAATAGCCAAAGGCTAGAAGCAATCTAAGTGCCCATGAGTACATGAGTGTATCAAAACACTTTGGGACATTTACACAATGGGTTTCTACACAGCAGAAAGAAAAAAGGAGCTCCTACCCTTTTACAATAGCGTGGATGGAACTGGAGAGCATTATGTTAAGTGAAATAAGCCAGGCAGTGAAAGTCAAATACCATATGATCTCACCTGTAAGTGGAACCTAGTCAACAAAACAAACAAGCGAGCAAAATATAACCAGAGACACTGAAATAGAGAACAAACTGATAGTAACCAGAGGGGACAGGAGAGGGGGATAATGAGAAAAAGGGGAAAGGTTATCAAGGAACATGTATAAAGGACACAGAGACAAAGCTAAAGAAGGGTAGGATTGAGGGTGGGAGGTGGGGATGTCTGGGGTGGCAGGGAGGAAAACAGAGAAGACTGTACTTGAACAATTAAAAAAAAAATAAAGCTTGATTTTAGCCATCTCAAAAAAAAGAAGAAAGTGAGTAATGAGAAGAAAGTGAGTAATGAGAGTTAAGTTCTGAGTCATATCAGATGCCGGCCTGGATGCATTTTTTTTTTTTTCACTACAGTAAAAGCAGTGAAGGCCATACTGTGCATGCAGGTTTTACCTAGCTGAAGAGACAGAACCTGGCATTCAGAGTCACTGAGGTGATGGGGATGAGGAGAGTAGACCTCAGTGATGGGAGCTATGCAGAGTAGGAACTCCAGGGTCTTCCCCAGTCTTGGTAGATGTACCCTTGAGGGATGTTTTTCCAAAAACTAAGGTCTTCATTAAAAGGTTGAGACTCTACAAGGTCTGGTAAAATACTTTTACCAGGGAAAAAGTAACTACCATGCTTCTGTAAGCTGAACAGATGGTGGACTACCTACAATGTTGGAAAAAAGTATGAGTTCTGGTCTGTGAGACTGAAGAAATTTCATCGAAAGCCTCAGGCATTTTGGAGACAAACTGTAAAGGTAATACTAAGTTCTTCGGGCTGCAAATCTAAAATATGTTGGGAAGAATCAGTTCAACATTCCCACTGTCAGCCTCATTTTTTGTAACACCAATTTATATTTGATTTAAATTTCACTTTCAGCATTATCACTTTTTTTCTTGGCTGCACCTTCATTATTGCTAGCTCATTTCCTCTATCAATTGCCCCTTTTTGGAAAATGTCAATTTTCCCATGGGAAACAAAAAGGCAACACAATTATACAGTTGGCTGTCTGTGTGTCAACTTACATGTACAGTGACCAGTCCTCAGTACACTTTGAAAGAAATGATGCATTGGTCACTGAAAATGGTGTGCATCTATCTTTTACTTATTTGTAAACCTAAGAGCTAGGTTTGTACTTTATGAAAATATTCATAATTAGAACACCATGGTAACCAAAATATTCTTCATGTTGTGGAGGGGTTGTTGTTATTTAACTAAACTTGGATAAATGAAATCTGTGTATATTAGACTGTCTTATTAGCTTCTAACAAACTTATGTTATTACCAGAAATATACAGCCTTATTCTCAGTGGTAATACTAAGTTGTATTCATTTTAATATTAGATTTATTTTAATTTTAGGGTGTTAGAAAGTTGACTCTGTTATTATGTATTTAGTCACTTGTCACTTTCTTAAACTTATTTCTGAGTTAGGTCACCCCTGTGATGTATCACCTGTGTGAAGAGCAACCCTACAGAGCTATGAAAAGCCTCTTCTAAATTAGCAAGAGAAAGTATTAGTATAGGTCTTACTTGCAACTACTGAATGGAGACTCTTCTTTCATTCTTAGAAGTAAGCTAATTTTGCTATAAAATTGTATAATTTTTTAGAAAATATGATGTAGTAGTTAAATCAAAACATTTCAAAATGAAAATGTCTGTGAAGGTCAATCATTAGTTTGATTATTTGGATTAAGGATTCAGAGTAATTAGTGAATGAGAGTTTATGAAATCAGTGCTGGAGTTCTTAACTTTTTAAAAGACTGTTTGAGTCAAATTATCCAAATCATATTTTTTAGGGTGGCTTAGTTGGAACCTTGTGAATATTTTGTATGCAGTGAAAGAAGTAGCATTTTCATACAATAATAAGCTACTAAAAATGGTGTAGTCTAGATGAACAGAAATGATGAAATTCATATGATTTTTATAGAAAAACAAAATGAGTTGGACAGGGTATAGAATTGTGCCACTAAGTTTTTTTGTTTGTTTGTTTGGTTTTTTTTTTGTTTTTTTTTTTGTTTTTTTTAATGCTAGCCAAATAAAAACAGTAAGCAGTGGCTAACAACTATTTTCTAAAAAAATATTGGAGGGAGAGAGGAGGAGGAGAAATGATTCTATTTTAAAGCACATTTTTAAAAATTATTCTTCATCGTTTGACTTTTTTTTTTCAGTGAACATGTCACTGTGGTAATTTTATAATATATAAAATTATAGCTAAAAGTTACTCCAAACACAGTGTTCTAGAAAAGTGGTTTCTACTGGTTCAGCTCTTGGTATATGTAGCCCTTTTCTGTTATAGCTTAACAAATTACTATGAACTTAGTGGCTAAAAAAGGCAGACTTATTATCTATGTTTTCTCAGAATAAATGGATTACTTGAGTTCTCTGCTTGGGGGTCTTTCGTGGTTGAAATCAAAGTGATGGCCATGTGGCATTATCCAGGGTTTGGGGTTCTCTTCTTAGCTCTTTTGGGTCATTGGGAGAATTCAGTTTTTGGAGGTTATAACTACTGACATCCTTGTTTTGCTGGCTGGCTATCATGAGGTAATTTCAGTTCTTAGAGGTCTGTCCCTCACAGTACTCCCCCTATTCAACTCACAACATCACAGTGTACTTCCTTCAGGCAAGGAAATTACTTTCTCTGATGCTTTTCCTCCCTCTAAGGACTCATTTGATTTGGTAAGACCAATCCAGGATAACCTTTCTTTTCACCAACTTAAAGTCAACTGGTCTGTAAATCATGAATGTGACATCACATTTTATTCATTATGAATGGTTGCATTCATACTCAAGGGAGGGTTTATTGCATTCACCTTAGCATTGTGCCTACCACAGCTACATATCTTTGGAAGTAAGAATAGCTGCTAACTTGATCATCCTAACCTTCCACATTAGCCTA
Source organism: Anoura caudifer (assembly GCA_004027475.1). Classification (NCBI taxonomy): domain Eukaryota; kingdom Metazoa; phylum Chordata; class Mammalia; order Chiroptera; family Phyllostomidae; genus Anoura; species Anoura caudifer. Next base: position 32,166 of record PVKU01010094.1, on the reverse strand, counting down.
GCTTTCCTCTGCATCTTTTATGACATATATAAAAATAACATGGCAAATTATAGATGCAGGCACCCATTTTTGTCTGACATGGCATCATTTTTTCCTAGGAGAACAAAGAAAAGAAGGTCAAAATTTATAGGCAATAATTGGAGAGAACCAAATAAATTCTTGTGTATTTCCAGCCCCAAAATACAGTGAATATATTCTAAATAAATACCTGACCCTCTATTCCTATTTCTCTAAGTCAAATCATTTTAAAAAGCTTATTTATTATAGACACACCATCTTCTTCACAATATCTCTCTTGACTTCTCCATTTACCAGCAAATCAATGTCAATGATAGAGATGAACAAAGAAAAATCTTCAAATTTGGTACAATTCTTTTTCTTTCATACCAGACTTGCATAACACACTGATGATACTTAACATCTCTGTTCCCTACCAAACAGAGGGAATTCATTTTTTTGAATCATTCATTTGTAAGTATATTATGAGCACAGACATTTTTCTCTATTAAATATCTACTCGTAACAACATTATAATTTAATATATTAGACTTATTTTTTGTAGTCAGTATGATTCCTTACTTGTTTTGCAGGTTTTAAACTTACTCTTGTATTGTTTCTCATATCCCTTGACATGGCAAAAAAAAGAAAAATCCAATATACTTACATGTTTATGTTCATAGTTATTGCACACATTTTTTTATGAGTCATCTTGTAGCTCCACAATTGGGATAACACTATAGCTCTACTGGGCTATTTTATGAGGCAATAATCTTGTTGCTTATGAGTGAACTCGATTACAGTCTTATAAAACTACAGAAGAAATGCTATTACCTTACAAATACTTTTGGTTGATCTTTCATTTATTTTTAAATTATATCCACTAAAGATATAGTTAGAGCCAAAGATCTTCAGGTACAGTCTAACTGAAAATCAAATTAGAAAAGCACAAAATAAAAATACTTGCTGATGTATATGTCTTGAAATTTTCCTAAATTATGACTTGAACTTTATTTCGTTACCTGGAATATATGCATGCCTCCTCATTTTTAAAAGATATTTTTGTGAAATATATATAACATGAATACTGTTTAAAATAGTGAAACATCTGTAATTTATTTAGCCAATATTATTAAAGTGATTATTTTGTTTCTTGAATCATTGTTTTATATTTTCTACATGGTCACAGGTGCTTCAATAAGTCAATGTTGGATCAAAATATAAGTCAATGCTAGATCTCAAGCTTCTTCCCTCTATTTCTAATGTCAGTTTTATCTCAGTTAAACAAAATTTTAAGAAAGACCACATTTATTGAAGATTTGTTGCTTTCAAGGAAGAATGCATTATTATTGCTGAAATTAAGAGCTAACTACATCATGTGATCTTTCCAAGTACATATATGGTTTGGATACAGAACAGAGAAGCAGGCCATAGCTGTTATGCAATTTTTTATCCTTGAAACATTCTTTTCTACATAGTATTCATATGATTATACATATCAAACACAACTAATCTAATTTGGGGTCTGAGTAACTGAATCATCAGGGATAAAAATATCTAAAAGGGCAGACTTTAGATATTTCCTTATAGCTTAGATTTATCACTTAAAAAGTAATTTGGAGATACTTATAACAATACTTTAGATGTCATCTTTTTAATGCAACATAATTTTATGGCTTTCTTTTAAAAACTTTTACTGACTTCAAGTTTTATAGTTTCATCTGTTGACCACTTATACTCCCAGATCCTCCCAAGGGGTCACTTACAGATATTTCCATAGCAGTCCATGGCTTTCTGCATCTCCCTGCCTGAGGGCATTCTCTAGCTACAAGACCATCTTCAGCTGTGCTGGGCAGGGAAACTGATGGGCTAAAATAGGAGCTGACAAATTGTGGCTGTCAGGCCAAATTCAGCTCACCACCTATTTTTGTAAGTAAAAGAAACATAACCACAACCATTTGTTGAAAGGTTTTTTTATAGTTGCTTCCACTTTCCAATGGTAGTGTTGCATGGTCTGAGAGATCATATGACTTGCAAAGCCTAAGGTATTTACTATGTGGCCCTTTACTGAAAAAGTTTGCTGACCACTGACCTAGAAGTTAATTTTAACCATAGGGAAGTAGTAAACACCCATTTCCTCACCACAAGGGAGAAGTTTTAAGGTATGTCTCACACATAATAAGATTTAGCTCCACATTGCCCACAAGAATTAATAGTTCAGTAGCACACCTTTATTGGCTTTCCTCTTTCTGTTTTATGATAACACATTCTTATCAAGCTTTCTGGGATCATCTCTCGAATAAACTACTGGTATCCAAAGTCTCATATCAGAATGTGACTGTGAGGACCAAAACTCAGGTATCTTCCATTCAACGTAATCTTTTTATCTGTCCAAAAATTGCTTAAATTAACACAGCATGTTGCTACATGACAAGATTTCATTCAATATTTATTCAGCTTTCACTGAAAACATTATGTTCTAGTCTATAAAATATGGGTAAAATTGTGAAAAATCTAAGGGATATATTTTTGGACTCTCTTAACCTTTGACACATTTGTTGCTCATATTGAGAATTAAGTTTATGTCGGTAACTTTCTGTGTATCTTATAATATAAAATACACATAAAATCTCTTCTACTCTTAAGATATATAGTAATTTATAATTGATTGACATAAATAAATTCACTGTAGGGCACTCTGAGGAATAGTGAGTATTCCTACCCCCTTTTTTCATTTATTTTTTTAATTTTAATTGTTGTTCTTATACAGTTTTCTGTCTTCTACTCCCATCCCAGGCCACTGCCCCAGCCCTCCCCAACTCCCTCCCATTTCCACCCCCCCAGCTTTTGTCCATGTGTTTTTCATACTTGTTGCTCTAAACCCTTCCCCTTTTCCCTTGAAATTCCTAGCCCTCCTACCCCTTAAACAAGACTAAGAATGGAGACATCATGAGTCCTTGCCCTTGATTTAAACAGTGAATCAGTGGTTGGGAAAGTAAGTATAAGCTGTTTGAGAAAGTCTTAGGAACCACAGACATCATCATTCATGTAAATGAACACCCTTTTGCTACAAAACATGCTAAACATCCAGGGCTACCATGACCCAACTCGCTACCTGTCAGGTTATATATCGACAATGAAGACTAAACATAAGAGCTGGCTTTTTAGGAAGAAGGCAAGCACACACTGATGTATCCTATCTCAGTTAATGTTTACATAAGGGCTTAGAATCTGTAAACCCAGCGTACTGTGACAGACTAACCAACAAAATTGGACTATAACCGTTAGAGATTTCAACTGTCTTCTAATGTCTAATTACAAAGCAAAGAGCTAGAAGAAGATAGTTATGTAGGAGCCATAACTCAGTGAGTTCATGGCAGCAAATTAAGGTGCCAAGGCTTTACAAAATAAAGTTTGGAGATGTTGTGAGTTTGGCAGAAATACATTATCAGTCAGTGGTACCCAGATAAGTTCTTATCATTTCTCTATATATTTTTATTGGAAATAGCAGTTGTGATATTTTAAGTGGTGGTGTCATTTTGCAGAAGAATGAATCTGGAAGACAATTCTGTAGTTGCATTTCCTCTTTATTCTACTATCCTAGAATAACCTTTGGGTCTGGGAAATCTAGGGAGGTTATAGCTATCTGCCTCAACATTTGTTCAGAGTAACTTGACTGTGGCTACTTCTCTGGGATCTAAAAAGCTGACCACAGTGAGAAATCTAAGAACTTTTTAAATAGATGGTTGGTATTATAAAGAACAGGTTGAGGAATATTGAATGAGAAGGTCTAAAACTCAGTGTGACATTTATTCTTCGCAACTGCACACTGGATATTATTTGTAACACTCCCTTTTCTTGCAAATTTTGGTATTCTACATTCTCAATCAATGCAAGTTTGATTTTAAAAAAGATGGTTCCTCTTTTTTGAAGATCTCATTACAGATACACAATCTCTTACTCTGATGGCTTTCAAAACTGGGGGGAAAATCTCTACCTTCCAGAGATACCTTTCTGTCCTAGAATCACCTTTAATCTTTCAGTGAAAAAAAAAATAACATCTAGATCATGTCATAAAATGTTTTACAACTCACAGGTGCTCAGCTTCTGTTGATCTTGTTATTCTCTCTTTCGCTGACTCTGACAGATGTCTCAGTTTTGCTCTTAGCTACTTGAAATAATGTAGTTCATTTTCAAGATGTTTTAGATTTCACATCAATTTATCAGAAGGTACTTTTTAAAAGTAGTGTGCTTATCGAAAATCTGTTTTGTCACTTTCATCTCATGTTATTCAATATCCCCTGTAGTAAATAGCCTAAGTAATAGGAAGTTTTGAACAATAAATTCCCAATTCATATTCTGGAAGGTGTGACATTTTGGGGTTGGAACCATTATTTTTTTCCCATCTATATTTTAAATTAGTTTTTCATACAACTGTGAAAAAATATAATCTTATCTACAAATCCCTGTTTGAAAGCAATTAGAAATACTCATGTTAAGATCTGTAAACTTAAATGTTCATCTTCTCTTTCTTCAAACATTAAAAACTAAATCACTTGACTGAAATAAAGAGTTTTCATAGGTATTTTACATGCTATTCAACTGCTAAGTTTAGGTCAAAATCTTACATATTGTCATAATTTCCTATTTATTTATTTTTTCTTAATTTGTTTTACATTTCCTGACTGTTGTAGCTTAATTTTTACTTGATTTTCATTTATACATTATTAATGCATCTTGTAAAAATATATGAATAAAATATATTGAGGTTAAGTCATGCAGATAATTAAAGGACAGAAATTTGCATGAAACCTATTGTTTGTTTGTACATGAAACATACAGGAAAAAAGTCAAGTTTTTCCAAGCTTGTTATACAAATTTTGCATTGTGGGTTTTTAATTTTCTTCTTTTTTCTGCCATATAACTAAAAATTTTCAGTGAGTTTGATTAAAGGAGTAGAATATACAGGATCATTATTAATAGACATTAATAATGCCTCTTTTTATTACAAAATCATAAGCATGTAATTTTGTAACATAACAATATAACATTCAAACACACCATATGACCTTTTAGGTGAAATGTTCAAATTAAACTATACATTTTTAAACCCATATTATTACCCTATAAACCATATTCAAGTAGACCTTACTTCTGCCAACCACAGCATAACTGAAGTCTCCAGAGGCTTTGATTAAGTTGCAGTCTGTATGTTGTTGAACTGATTTATGTGCCAGTCAGTCATTCCTCCCCTTCATCAGAATGTAGTGCTTCACAGAGATTTGAGAAGTTCTCTTACTTCTCCAACACCACCAAGGTTTTTTTGCCCCATGTGAAGCTGCCATTATCTTCTGGCTATTTGATTTGTATGGAGTGGGCACCTAAACTTAGCTGAACCAATCACAACAATTCTCCATGATTTTTTTTAAAACTAGTAGTAAAGAATAGAGGAGAAGCAATTGTGATACTCAGGAAATGTTTGTAACAATGTTTTTCTTTTTTTTTAATCAAGGAAGTAAAGGAAAGATCAGTAAGAACAAATGGATTTTTTTATATTTAAAAAGCAAAATGAGTTAAGCATGGAGAAAAATAGAGTGTGAGCAAACAAGAAATCTATCAAATGCATTACTGAGATTTTACTTCCTTGACTTGTTCAGGCCAGAAAATGTTAAATTCTTTTCTGCCCTAAAACTAGTCCCAGTTCCATTTACATTCAAGAGTCCTTAACAATAGCAAAGGTCAGCTTCTCCTCAAAAATGTTTAAAGTATAAGACAGTAATACCAATATTTTAACCAAATGTTGATATATTTATGAAATTTTAACAGTTTTATTTACACTGATAGTTTATTTACCTTAGCTAAATTTATATATGATATGAATTTTACTTTTACTATTGTAGATTGCAGAGTATGAAAATGAAAGTTGCAAAGATCCTTGACTTTCATTTCTAGCTCCTCATTATTTTAAAGTGCTGTAATTCCTTCCTGAAATTTGGCCATTCTTTTTACAATCATATTACCATTTGATATAAAGTGAGGAATGTTTTGCTAAAAATATTTAAGGTGAAAAATCAGCAATAATTCATCGATGTACCCTATGAAATTAATTAGAAACTATTTTAAATTGTATAATTTTTAAATTATTCATGCTTTATATACATAATCATAGTAAATATAGTATGTCTTTTGTGTTTCTCAAAAGCAATAGGATGATGAAAATATTGAAGATACAAAATATTTTGTAAAATATATACATAGAGAAAAAAGTCCTATTATTTCCTTCAGCATACACTACAACGTACAAAATTAAAATTAATCTTAAAAGTCATTGAGTATCATTGTATCTTCTTCAAAGTCCTTCTGATGAAAAGAATTAAGTGAAACATAACTGGAAGAAACTCCTAGCCAAGACTGAAATAACTTATAAGAAAGTCTAAAAAGACAACAAATAGTGGTCATTACATTTTTCAGTATCTTAGGATTATTTTTTTATACCTGAACCTTGAAACCTCTTTTAGGCTTTATAAGTGCTCTATTAACTTCAAATAATAATAAAACTTATCCTTGATGTGGCATTGGAAAGACTCTAAGATGAAGATTGACAGAGTAGAAGAAACATGAAATTATTACTGGATCCATATTGATAAAATATCTATGATTAACCTAGTGCTGAGATGTTTAACATGCTCACAAAAAAAATTTTCTTAATAGAGATTTTCTTTCTGATTATAATCAAGAGGTTACTCTGACACCAGAACCTGAGGCAGGGTAATACACAGTTCTGACTAAACAAATTCATGCATTAAAAACAACTTTATATTTTTAGTTTTTTTGAGGAAATTCCATACAGTTTTCCACAGTGGCTGCACCAGTCTACATTCCCACCAACAGTGCACCAGGGTTCCCTTTTCTCCACATCCTCACCAGCATTTGTTGTTCGTTGATTTGTTTAATGATGGCCATTCTAACTTGTGTGTAGTGGTATCTCCTTGTGGTTTTAATTTGAGTCTTTCTGATGGCTAGTGATGCTGATCATCCTTTCATATGTCTATGAGCCCCCTGTATGTCTTTCTTTGAGAAGTGCCTATTCAGGCCCTTTGCCCATTTTTTAATTGGATTATTTGTCTTTTTGGTGTGGAGTTTCATGAGTTCTTTATATATATTGAAGATCAAACCCTTGTCTGAGGTATCATTAGCAAATATATTTTCCCATACAGATGTTTCCCTTTTGATTTTGCTGTTGTTTTCTTTAGCTGTGTTGTATCTTTTCAATTTCACGTAGTCCTATTTGTTTATTCTTTACTTTATATCCCTTGCTCTAGGAAATATCTCAGTAAAAATATTGCTATGTGAAACATCTGAAATTTCCCATGTTCTCCTCTAGCACTTTTATGGTGTTGCAATTTGTATTTATGTCTTTTATCCATCTTGAGTTTTTTTTTGTGTATGGTATAAGTTGGTGGTTGAGTTTCTTCCTTCCTTCCTTCCTTCCTTCCTTCCTTCCTTCCTTCCTCCTTCCTCTTTCTTTCTTTCTTTCTTTCTTTCTTTCTTTCTTTCTTTCTTTCTTTCTTTCTTTCTTTCTTTCTTTCTTTCTCTTTCTTTCTTTCTTTCTTTCTTTCTTTCTTTCTTTCTTTCTTTCTTTCTTTCTTTCTTTCTTTCTTTCTTTCTTTGCTTGTAGCTGTCAAGATCTCCTAACACCATTTGTTGAAGAGGCTATTTTTATTCCATCTTATGTTCCTGCCCCCTCTGTTGAATATTAATTGACCATAGAGGCAAGTGTTTATTTCTGGGCTCTCTTTTCTGTTCCATTGATCTATGTGTCTGTTCTTATGGCACTCTCAGACTGTTTTGATCACCGTGGCCTTGTAATATCGTTTGATGTTAGGAATTGTGTTCCTTCCTACTTTGTTCTTTCTCAAAATTGCTATGGCTATTTGGGGTCTTTTATGGTTCTATATGAATTTTTGAAATGTTTGCTCTCTATCTGTGAAATGTGTCATTGGTATTTTGGTAGGGATTGCATTGAATCTATAAACTGCCTTTTGACCAGCAATTCTACTGCTGGGATTATTCCCTAAGAATCTTGAAACACCAATTCAGAAGAACCTATGTACCCCAATGTTCATAGCAGAACTATTCACAATAGCCAGGTGCTGGAAACAGGCTAAATGCCCATCAGTAAATGAATGGATCAAAAAATTGTGGTATATTTACATAATGGAATACTACACAACAGCAAGAAGGAGCTCCTACCCTTCCTAACAACATGGATGGAACTGGAGAATGTTATGCTAAGTGAAATAAGCCAGACAGTGAGACAAACACCGTATGATCTTACCTATAAGTGGAACCTAATCAACAAAACAGACATTCAAGCAAAAGAGAAACATAGACATTAAAATAAAGAACAAATTGACAGTGACCAGAGAGGGGTGGAGGGGGACAATGAGGGAAAGAGGGGGAAGAGTCAAGGAACATGCATAAAGGACACATGGACAAAAACAACAGGGTGTGAGGAGGACTGAATGTGGAAGATGGGTAGGGTGAGAGAGAGTAATGGGGGGAAAATGAGGACAACTGTAACTGAACAACAATTAATAAAATAAGATATTAGGCACTTATAAAATAAGCAGGATTCTATATTCTGGATTCTAATGTTAAAGCTGGTTTTAAGTTTGAAAAAAATTATAGAAATACAGTGTTGGGAACTGCCCTGCCTGATTTCAGAAGCTGTAACTCCCCATGGCTAAGGCTGAGTAAAATAACTATGGGACCATAAGCCACTAAATAGACAAAGCTTATCTTCCTAGAAGGGTCACCACCTCTGCCCTCTTTACTTCACACTGCTTGGCCATGGGCAGATGACTGATTAGCCAATGGCGGGTAAGATTCCTCAAGGGAGGCACTACCTAAGACAGGCATGGTTACAAAGGGGCCATCAGGGAAGGACTTGGGGGGTTATAGAAAAGGGGTAATGGACCCTAACCCCTTGGCTTTGACATAGCCTGAGTCCTCATTCTATCTGCAAGAAGTCTCCTAATCTCTTGGCTGCCCTACTTCCCTCACCTGACTTAAGCCTGAAACAATGTCAGAGGTGGGTGTGGTCCTGTGCTAAAAAGGACAGGTTTCCAGGGCAATCAGGCTTAAGAAAAGAATGCATAAAATCCTGTGAAACCTGCTTTGCTAAGAGTACCCTCAATTTAAATGATAAATGTCCAAGCATAAAATGTGTTTTTTTCCCAAAGTTTTACGGCTCTTCAATATTACTCTCTCTATCTGACCCTGACTCAGAATAAGCCCACATAGTTGTTTGAATATTATCTGTTATTTGATCATTACTGCCTGATAATGATTGAGCTTTACATATACACCCTGTATTCATGTGCAAATTAAACCCAATAAAAGCCCATTGAGGAACAGGCTCTTGGCCCTTCTCCTTTGAGAGATTGGCTGCCTTTCCTCCCCAAGCAGATCATTTTCTTGTTAGACTTATACTCATCTGTGGTGGATGGGGGCTCCTGTGGGCAGAGCCCCCCCACACACACACACACAACAAACAATCCTAAGATTTGTATGGAACCACAAAAGAACCTACATAGCCAAGTGAATCCTTAGGAAGTAGAACAAAGCTAGAGTCTTCATACTTTCTGATTTCAAATGATATTACAAACTGTAGTACATACTATAGTATAGTAACTCAAAATGACTAAAAGACTTGAACATGAGACACAAAACCAGGAAACTTTTAGAAGAAAAATAGGTGGAAAGCTCTTTGACATAGGTCTTGGAGATGATTTTTGGATTTGACAACAAAACCAAACACAGCAAAAACATGTATAAACAAGGGGGATCACACCAAACTAAAAAGTTTCTGCACAGAACAGAAAATAAAAAGTAAGCTATTCAATAGGAAAAATATTTGTGAATTATATATCTGATAAGGAATTAATATCTAAAATATTTAAAGAACTCATACAACTCAATAGGGAAAAAACATCAGAAAGTCTACAGGTATATGTAAATAAGCTTGATATCACTAGTAATCAGAGAAATTTGAATTACAATCACAATGAAGTATCACCTCCCATCTTTTAGAATGGCTATTATCAAAAAGACAAGAGGTAATAGTGCTGATGAGGACTGGAAAAAATATGAACTTTGTGCACTGATGGAGGAAATGTAAATTGGTATGGTCACTATGGAAAACAGTATGGAGATTCCTTTAAAAATTAAAAAAAGAACTACCACTTCAAGAGCAAGTACACTTCTGAATATTTATCCAAAGGAAACAAAAACACCATCTCAAAAAGATACATGAACCCCCATGTTCATTGCAGCTTTATTTACAATAGCAAGACATGGAAAGCAACCTAAATGTCCATAGGTAGATGAATGGATAAAGAAAATACAGTATATATATTCGGAGCAGGGGAGGAGTGGTGAGGGGGAACTGGAGAACACTGTACTTGAACAACAATATAAAAAGAAAATATGGTATGTATATAATTAAGTATTATTCTGCCATAAAAAGAAGGAAATGCTACCATTTGTGACAACAAGGGCATTATGCTAAATTATATAAATCAGAAAGAGAAATCAAATACCATATGATCTCATTTATATGTGGATTCTAAAAAAATAACAGCAGCAACAAAACCAAATTCACAGGTACAGATTGGTGGTTTCCAGAGGTAGGGTGTGCGAGGCAGATGAAAGTGGTGAAGTTGGTTCAAAGGTACACTTCCGGTTGTACAACAAATAAGTGCCAGGGGTACAAGGCGTAGCATGGTGATTATGGTTAATAATACTATATTCTATATTATAAATTTGCTGAGAGAGTAGATCTTAAAATTTCTCATTCTAAGACCAAAAAAATGATGCTATGTGTGGTGATGAGTGTTAACTAAACTAATTGTGGTTAAATTATTATTTTGTATACCTGAAACTAATATATTATTATATGTCAAATTATTTCTCCCCCAAATCTTAGAATGTCCTCCAGGAAGCTGTTTATCTATGTTTATTCTACTTAGGACATCACACATAGTAATATGGAGAAATTTGCCTCATTTTGGCTTCTAAATCTGACCCCCTTTATAAAAGGTAGGGACTGATAGAGTTACTAGCTTTTCTTCCATGGAGCACAGTCACCAGGAGACTAAGTTCTACTATTTGCTGAGTTATGTCTTTTCCCCAAACCAGATGAGTCTCCAGTTGGAGCTCTTCTAGCCTGCATTTTTGTGAATAGGAGGCAAGAGTACATCAAAGGGTAGTTTGACTAATAGAAATAAAGTTTTATTTGTTTTCATTTTTTCAAATGAGCTACAGATGTGGCTCTAGTGTGAGGTTTCTTTACTGCACACATGATAAAAGCTCTGCCACATAATTCCTCCTAGAAGTTGAGCTTCAGTTTCTGGTATAGTAAATGGTGTTTTTGATAATGGCATGTGTCATAAACCAAAACTGCAATTATTTGTCCAGGGACTCTAGTGGAACCTGCTGGCAAAACAAGTTTTAAAAGTTTCAGGCTGTCATTTGAATATATCTCAGCCTTTTGCTGACTTGTTAGTGGAAACTTTACTGTGTAAAGTTTTTCTGTTTGCTTAGGAGGGAGAGAGGTTTATTGTAATCTAACCCCACAGAGAATATAAAAACAGGTGTAGGGTAGCTAACGGCTGGGGTTTGACAATATGTCAGGATCAACAGCAGAAAGAAGCAGTGCAGGCAAATGTGATAATAAGTCCAGCCCATTGGGAGGGATATTCCCTGGGTACAAAGGGGTGGTATGAGGAAACTGTGTATCCATCTATGTGTCAATTTTCCCCAGAGGGCATCAAGAAACAGAGAGCAGATCTACCCTGTAGCTGGATATTTCATGTTTTACCTTTACACTAAAAATAGTACACATGTATACTTTAGTCCATACAGAGGCTTTCATACACACAAGAACTGAAATTTTGGCAACAGCTTCATCAAAGATCAATGCATCTGTCATAAAGAATGTACAAAGGAACTTTCTCTCATTGACAGTTGAGGGTAGAAGGTGAGAGGAATGAGGTAAAGGCAAAATTTAACAGATGTACATGGTTCTATATATAAATAATTTTTATTTTTATTTCCTATAACTTCCTGTTTGGGTTGCATTTGTAGAATTGGGCATCTGTTCATATTAGATTCACATTTATAGGATTTTGTTAAAACACACAGCTTTGCCTCTGGTTATTGAAAGAGGTCTGGTAACAATTTGTAAGTGTGACTCAAGGCAGGGAAGGTTTGTGATGTTCTCTGTTTTTGGAATGCTTTACTTGTGTACATAAATACAATATGTCCTGGTAGATGGAAGAAAACTTTGAAATGTATACATAAGCTCTGAGGAGGTCTTTGGATGCATTTTGGAAAACTCATATTACTAACCAATTATTTTATGGAAATTATCAACAATTAAATGTACGTAGAATCTACTCTAGTATTACATGATGGTTAGACTTGCTTATATGAGGGTTTAAATGAATCTAAATAATACAAGGAAATATGCTATTAGCCCTGTGTTTTCCTCTGTGTTTCATAGTTAACTAGAGAATTCTAAAAATACTGTGTCAATTATTCTATTTTGTTTATTTTTTCCGTATTTTTATTTTGACACTATATAGATGTCCCATCTCCCTTTTGCCTACCTCCTCCTTTCCCTCCCCACTCATTCCTTCTGGCCATCACCACACTGTTGTCTGTATCTGTGGGTTACCCATATACCTTCTATTTCTGGTTTTATATATTAATAATAGTTTGAAGAGATGTAGATTTGGCAGGACCAACTTTGTAAGCTCATGACAGACATTTCTTCTAGCTAAGAGGCCGATATTGCACTTAGCCACATAAACTGCTAGAGTTAAGCTGGATTATCATCCTGTTCAGACACGTCTAACTTGCCATTTGTGTGGACATGGGCTTGCCAATAGCGATTTGATTTTAGGTGAAGCCTGACAAAAGGCAGGAGACGAAGAAGGTGAAATACAAGCAGACTCGCTATGAATTAGAGCTAGATTTCTTTTTCTCAGGCTTGTACCTATGACCTGTTTGAAGAGCAGAAAACTGAAATGCAAGAAAGCTTTGAGAATTCAGAAGTCTCAGCAAAAAAAAAAAAAAAAAGCCACTACTAAAATATAAATGGTGTTTATGGATTTTGCTGTTCAGGTTTTGTGAACTGTTTTAAATGTTGAGAAGAACAGCATGAGTGTTTTTCTCTCTAGCCGTGTTAAAGCACATTTTTTGTTAAGTAATTTAAATCTCAGGGTAATTAGGAAAGAAGGCACAGGGAAATATGTTTATGTTGTCAAGAATGAACTGCTAAGAGCAAAAGGAGATAGGGCAAGAAAAAGAGACACTTTTGTATTATTTTTTTTCTTGTTTCCTATAAATGTTTCTGTGTCTCATGCTCTACAAAATCCCTCTGTTACATCCTGTTTCCTATTTTCTATAGTTCAACAAGAACCATTACTCTCTCAGGAATTATTTGATGAAGAGAATGTGTTATAGCCAAAGATGTTGGAGGCTTGTCCTTTTTTCCCTAATCTGGCAGCTTTTCTTTGTGGATGGCATTCCTTATGTTTACACTACTCCAGCATCTAAATTCCTAAAAGCCAAACCTGAGCATGGAGCAAAAAGATAAATCCAACAACAAAATGAGCCAATTAATGTTTAGATCATGAAAATTTTATTTTTTTGAAAACTCATAACTTTCCTTGTTAATGAACACATGCAACTCCACTGAAGCAGCGCAGAAGAGGAGAATTCAGTCCCCTTGGTTCTGGAGTGTTTTCTTAAAGGAAATAATAAAACAATATACTCTTAAGTGATAATGTGTTTTATTGAGTATATAATCACTTTATTTTAAATTATATCCAACACCAAACTCTCCTCTTCCCTGTTTTATCTTGCTTCTCCACACCTTACCTAATCTCTAGCTGTAAGGTCAATTTTTCTTCCTCTATAACTTTTTTCTCTGATTTCTTTAGAGTAAGCAAATTTTGATTTCAATATCAGTATATTTAATATCAGCATTTATTTTAGTTATTTTTATCTTAATTATTTCATATCAAGGTCTTTCTCTTTAGTGACACTATAATCCCCCTGAGAGCAAAGTTCAAGTACTATAAAGGGGGTAATTAAACAATTTCAGATGTTCTGCCAAAAGGTAACTTAAGCTCTCAAAATATCTTCTCAGAGTTAGGAAATATTCCTTCCACTTAAACAGTACATTAGTGGAACTATGGCAAATTATTTCTGTTAATTTCTTAAGCCATTTGTAGTATGAATGTGTTAAAAATATTTTAAGATATATTTTAAAATAGGTAGAAGAGAGTAAAGGACCTGAGTGACTTGAGACAATGGGCAAAATGTGGTCATTGTAAGAATAAAGAAACCTTTGTGTCTATTTTCCAATATATTTGATATTTAACCACATGGAACTGGGAAGTGTTGACTTTGATATAATATTCATGGAACTGGGTAGAAAGCATTAGTATTCAAGTATCCTGTATCTTGTTTATTTTACATTTCTTTTTAGAATAAAAAAATCTAATTGAAATAAAAATATAAATTAATATTTTTATGGTACCAGTATTCCCCATATAGTTTTTAATGTTAAACACCTAAAATTAAAATGGAGCTTTTTATTTCAGAAAATAGAAGTTGCATGTTGAAAAATGTCAAATTATTAATGAATATTTGATAGTTTTGCTTTCTAAAATTGATTGTCTTTAATTTGATGATACTTCTATTTAAAGTATAGCTACAGTAATGTAATTTGTTAGAAATGAAACCCCTATAAAATACTTGAGAAACTGATATTTAGGAATTACTCATGAAAAATTCCATTGAACTTTTGGAGACACAGCTTAACTACTATTCTTAAGGACTGGGCAAGATGAAGTAGCTAATTTAATGTAAGAGGTAAGTTACTTGACTTGTCTTCAGCAAAATTAAATTTTCCTTAGACAGGGAGTACTATTATAACAACCCAAACCATATTTGTTTTGGTGACTGCTGCTATCGTGAGAAGTGTGAAAGGCATTAGTAATACCAAGGGGTCACGATCAAGACTTAAATGCACTTAAGAATCATGATTAGAATGAGAATGAACTTTGCTAATAATTTGGAGAACTAACACAGCGTAACTTCAATATTTGTCATCTTTCTATCATTAGCTTTTATGCTATAGCTCAGTGATAAGTATTAATGCCAGACTCACCAACATGTAAAGACTGATTAATTGTATGCCGTATTCTTCATTGTGCTCACTACCTTTCTTGTAGCTAGAAAAGAGTAGTAAAAAGTTTTGTGCCCTGTGATGGAACTCCCTCCTTTCTCCTCAAGTAGGGAAGATGTGACTGATTAGAGTGGAGTAGACATCTCAGGCATTTGGGACAGTGCCCTGTTGGCTTCCCTATTTCCTGGGTGGACATGCCTGACACAGCTTCTCTGCTGTTTTTCTCTGGTCAAATGAACACTGAGTCTATTACATTATGACAATGGTGACAATATCTGACACACAGATTGATGACAATGTGGCAATGCCTATAATTTTGAAGTACTTGATAAATAAAAAGAAATTCATGCACACAGATATTTAGAGTTCTAAAATTGTCCCATGCATTTCTGTCTATAAACAATTATATTTACACATAAAGGAAATATTTGTTAAAAGTATGTTGTGCCCTCTAATAAGTGACTCACATTAAAAATAGTTTGAGAAATAGTGGGATACCTGGAACTAACTAAGATCTAGAGTTTGAGCAAGAGGGTGGTGGAGACTGGATGGAAGGTGAAGGGATTGGCAGAAAAACATATACACATAACCCTAGTCACAGACAGCAGTGTGGGGATGGCCAGAGGAAAGGAGGGCGCTGAGTAAAGGGGGGTCAAGGAGAGGGAAATGTGGACATCTGTAATAGTGTCAACAATGAAAATAATGTTTAAATTTTTTTGAAAAATAATTGAAATGAGTAATTTCACTTTGTTTCCTAGCTATGTATACATAATTCTCAGATAATCTGTTTAGTTACCATACTCATTATTCTATTTACTTTATGTTGTTTTATTTGATTTAATTCAATTTACCACTTCTGGAAAGTTAAAAACTTAAGGTGGATCAAATCCCCATTACATTAGAGTTTTTTTCCTTTAAATATTATTCATTGATATATATTGTAACTATCAATTGATAGGTTAGGAGTGAACAAAAAACCCACATTGTTAATAAAGAACATGTTTTTTTGTCATGAGTGATATTCACTAGGTGATATAAATGTTTTCTTTTGTTTTTGGTGTTACTAGAGATATTTTTATCATTTGCCAAGCTCAAGATTTTATTTTGATATGATAACATTTTTAGGAATTATATCTAAATAATGATATTTGGTAATGTTTGTCTTTTATTATAAAGTCTGTGGTCATTCTCTTAAACCAGTTTTCTTAATGTAGAATGTAGAATGAAAGTATAGTACTCAAATTGGGCTTTTTGCAAGGTCTCAGAGGAAATAAGTTGACCAAGTGAGCTGATACAAGGAATAGTACAATATTTATTTCCTCTCTTTGATATACCACATTAGGTTTATCAGTTTGTGAATAATCTATAGAGTGAATGTCAATTTGATGGTTTAACAAGTCAATTTCTCTCTCAACAAGTATCTGTATTATGTTTGGTTATTTGTATTCACCACAAGTTTACTTAGGGCATAAAATTAGTCATGTGGACTCTCTACATGCAACTAAGCACTTTATTTAATTTATGCAGTTGTAGACTAGAATATAGTGAAATTCTTACAGAAGAGTGATTCATTCCACAGTTTAGAAAACTATGGGAGCACTTTGATTCTGTGTCCAACATAATTCTTTAAACTATTTAACCTTAAAAATTGCAAACTAGCTAAGTATGTGACTAATCAGATTTTTGTTTTTTCTCTTCTGTTATGGTAAGAACTAAATTAGCAGCTCTTTTTTTTTGTTGTTGTTGTTGTTCTAAGAAGGATAAGAATAAAGGATATTTTTCAAAAATCCCCATTTCCTGATCATTTATAAGTTTGATATTTATATTAACTCAAGGGTGTTTACATAGTTATATGTTAATGTGAAGGTCCAGATGGACTACTGATACCAATGTCTCACACATATATGAGCGAGTTGAACAGATATATATTTCCAGATAATTTTATGTGAATATTTAAAATAATTATTTATATAAAAGAAAATGTAGACACATATGCATATATGAGATCTATCCGTAAAAAGTCCAGCTGTTGTTAATATGATGAGAATGTTTTGCCGATATCAGTATAACTTGGTAGCAAAGGAGAGTGGACTGGAATGCACATGTGTGAACAATGATGACTTCACTGTACTAGTCAGTGTGGCAGAAGACACCACTGAGTGAACATGTGTACTGTGGAGCCACCATACTCAAAATGATTGAGTGAGAGTGGAGCAATGAATCTGCATCAAATTTTGCATTAAGCTTAAACATTCCTCCATGGAAACTACTCAGATAATTCAGAAGGCTGTAGCTATGGGCAGTTACAGAGGCTGTAACTGGTGACTGGCAGTGTCATCATGATAATGCTCCTGCTCATGTATTATGTCTTGTGCAGAGTTTTATGGTGAAACATCAAATCACCCAGGTGACTCAAGCCCCCTAGAGCCCAGATTTGGTGCCCTGCAACTTCTGGCTTTTCCCAAAACTAAAAGCACCTTTGAAAGGAAAGAGATTTCAGACCATCGATGAAATTCAGGAAAATACAAGGGGCATTTGTGGATGACTGGGAGAACTGTGTGAAGTCCAAGTGTCTACTTTGAAGGGGACTGAGGTGTCATTGTCCTATGTACAGTGTTTCTTATATCTTGCATCTTCTTCAGTAAATGTCTCTCCCTTTCATATTACATGGCTGGATACCTTCTGGACAGACCTCATACACTGACATACATGTATCAATATGGATGTGGTTTGTCGTCAGTGTTCAGATGTTTTATTATGTTTTTCCATTTTTATTATCATATAGTTCTTTTATTTTGGAAGGTGGGCCTATGAACTGTACAATGTGATGGTAATCTCCCTGGCTACATATTTTGTTTTAAATAGTGAACTGCGAATAATAAAATAGGCTGTAGTGCTTTGACCTCTAATTTTCCTATTAAGACAAAATGTGCTCAATTCAGTATGTTCTGATGTGATAAAAGGAGATTTTCAAGTGCCCTGGCCAAATACTAGGATACTTAAAAATCTTTTTCTAAATATAAGAAACTAAATCCCAGAGAAATATTTTCAGATTTCCTGTAATCATCCTTCCCATTTATTTCAGGCTAATAAGAGAGAAATGTTGAAATGTTGAGCACTGAAATTTGGCATAGTAGGGGGAAAATCTTCAGTGGCTTGATTTGTTTTTTGTCATTAGAGATGTTTAAAGATCCTCAGTGTACACAAGGAGATAAATAAATATTTCTCTTCTTTTAAATTACTTTTATAAGTCTCCTAAGCTTTTCAATTACTTTAAGAGGCAGAAGGAATGGATAATAGATTATTTGCTTTTTATTTCTCACCTAAATATGCAGGCAGTTCTCTCTATACACAAGAAATATATGCTGTATAATTCCTCAAGTATTTGCATCAACAGCAAGCACTTCTGCAACATCTCACTCTCTCTCCCAAGTTAGCCTCTACTTCCCATTCTTTCTCTAATGATACTAAAGGTCAACCTCATCTAGCTACTGCTAGTCTACGTACCACTTTTAAAAAAAAAATCAGGTTAAAAAAAACAAGTACTACATTGTATAACTTAACTTTAAATCTTAAAAAAAAAAAAAAGTGGAACTCACAGAGAAAAGAATAGAAAACTGGTTGCCAGGGGTTGGGTTAGAGGAAATAGGGTGAGATTGATAAAAGAATACTGTCAGTTCTACTATGAACAGGATCTGGTGTATAATATGGTGACTATAGTTGATCTTACTATACAATCAAAATTCTTTAAGAAACTAGAACTTTAATGTGCTCACCAAAAGAGGAAAAAAAGTGAATTTGTGAGGTGATGGATGCGTCAATTAATGATATGGAGAATCTTTTCATACTATATATGGATATCAAGTCAGCATGTTATATTAAATCAATACATTGTACACAAAATAGGTTACAATTTTGTCAATTATACCTCAAAACTGAAAAGAGCTGCTTCTATTGATTCGAGGAGCTGAAAAGGTGTAAACAATTGAATCAATGTCAAGAGTATATAGCCAATGGTGGACATTAAAACACTGACATTATGAATGTTGGAGTTCTTGATGAACATCATACTTTATCACTTATAGTACTATTTTAACTTTTGAGTTATCCCTGATACTTTTAAGTCCAGTTTCCAGAAATGTGCACACTCTCATAGTCACATTAGAGTAAACATATACTTAATAGAGCTACAAAAAAAAAAAAAACTATAACCTTGAGTTTATGCTTGTAAATCATTTTGTTTTACATTTTGATACATTTAGTTCAAAATAAATGCATGTGACTCATAATGCAAACCCTAAATTCAGAGTAGGAATTTGAGAACCTTTCCCTAGTTTTTCTTATTTTGTATTATTGAAATATTCAGCATTCATTTCTCTCTTAATGAGCAGAATGTATGATTTACTTCCAGAAAATGCTTTCATTTCTATATTTTTAACATTCACCATTCTACCATAGTGGATTTACCAGGATTTTGTTACCCAAATTGAACTTAAGTGTAAATAAATTTGGCAATCACGTATGTGATATGAATTAAGATGCTTTGGGCAAAGCTTCCTGTCCCCAATGTTTTTCTCTACTGGGCCTGATGTCATAGCTCACCATCATGAGTTAACACATTGAAGGTGATGATATGTCCATAAGAGATATTCATACTTCTGGAGGAGGAACAATGCAGTTGAAAGTAATTGTGCCTATCTATAATAAATCATGCCTTTCTCTCCCCATATCAATTATTCTAAACATTCACAATACTTCATAAAGTCTCTATACCTTCCAATAACTATCATTTCATAGAGAAAATTCTGATCAAGTGAGAAATCCCTTGGCTTTCCATCCCCCTTCTATACATCTTCCCTTATACTCATCAGGATTTATTTCATTTGTCTTTATCCTATTCTCTCCTTAATCGGAAGGATTGAACTTTTGTTCCACAACCCAAATAAAATTGTTCTTATCAGAGTTACCAATGTTGCCAACTTCACCAAATTCTGCAGTCAATTCTCATTCCTAATTTTACTTGACCTTTTAATAACATTTGATGTAGTTGGTCACTTCCTCTTCCTTGGAACACATTGTTTTCTTGTCTACCTCAAGTACTCTGATTTTTCTGCTACTTTTTTGGTGGTCACCTCTCAGTCTACTTCGCTGGCTCTTTCTCTTCTTCACACAGCTAGATATTGGCTTTCTTCTGTTCTCTATTTACTCTCACTCACTGTGGGGTCTCTTCTAATTACACAGCTTTACATATGTTCTATTAACTTGAATATCTATCTTCACCTTATTCTCTCATATATTGGACTACACAATAGGCATCTCTGCTTGGACACTTAATAACAATGACTAAAATCACATATCTACAAATAAACACCCTACACTGGCCCAACCCTGTGCCCCACTCAGACTTGCCTATCTGAGTCCAAACATTCAAAACTCATACTTGATTCTCTTTTTCTTCTATGCACCAACTCCAATCTATTAATAAAATCTTTAAGCTTAGACCTGGCTGGTATGGCTCAGTGGATTGAGTGCTGGCCTATGAACCACAGGGTTGCTGGTTGAGTTCCCAGCCTAGGACACATGCCTGGGTTGCAGGCCAGATCCCCAGTAGAGGGTGTGTGAGAGGCAACCACATATTGATGTTTCTCTCCCTCTCTTTCTCACTCCCCTCCCCTCTCTAAAAATAAATAATTAAATCTTTTAAAAAATCTTTAATCTTATATTTCAAGTTTTATTCCAAATTTTACCATATCTCAACAAATCCATAGTTACTTTGAAAATCCAAGCCTACAAACTCTTCTACCTGAAATAAAACATCTTTGTGGCAGACGGACTATAAGGTAACCCCATGATTTTTCCTTCATTTTTTCCTTTCTTGGTTAATATGCTGACCTTGAGTGTGGGCAGGAAATTTTACTTACTTTTAACCAGTAGAATATGCAAGGGTAATAGGATGTCAATTGTTGTAATATATAAGATTATAATGCTCATCTCTTAAGGAGATTCTATTCCTTTTTGGCTCTGGAAAAGAAGCAGCCATGTTGAGAATACATATATGGAAAAAGACTGAGGATAAAATACAGCCAACAGCCAACAAGAAACTGAGGGCCTCAGTCCAAAATCTCACACAAAATTAAATGCAGGCAACAACTACTTAAGCTTGAAAGCAGACAAACTTCAGGTAAGACTATAACCTGGAGTAAAAACTTAATAGCTGCTTTATGAAACCCTGAAGCCAAAGACTCAGCTACATTGTACCCTGCTCTTGAACCAAATAGAAGAATATATATTTATCACTCATAGTTTAATCCAAAGTTTTTAGTAATATTTCCATACAGCAATGGGTAATTAATATACCTAGTCTCCTCTCATGGACATATTCCTTCTCATGATCTGTTTTCCATACAGCCAGCAAGTGATTTTATTTTTATCCAGTTATTACTAAATGATCTTAATTTTTCTTTTATTAATTAACTAAAATAGTTGAGTTTCTTTTTTTCTATACTAAGCCACACATCAATAATGAAGATACATCTATGAATATGTCCTTCAAAATACTTGTCTAGTCATATCTCCATTTCCTCACATTCTATTCAATTTTCAATACAGTAAAGTGTATTGCTCTTCTCAAAAGTTTCTTGACATATCTGAAGTCCTAAAACGTTTTGGAACCAGACTTTTATTTAAATCATCAATGTTTTCTATTGCCTTTCCCTCTGAAACATCATCCTACATGTCCTTCAAGATTGATTTTGTTTAGAATCTCCTTGGATTGTTCTTGTCCTGTGATTACTACAACACTGTTATTTTTTTCTCTTCTTTCACTTCTTTGATTTTACTTCATATGCCTTAAATATCACTATTCTTCCTAGATCTGTCTCCCTCCTACTAAACACTCTTCTTGAGTAATTTCACTGCTATATTCTGAGCTAATAATTTCAATCACACAAATCCAGGACAGCCCTATTTCTCAATTTCCAGACATATATTGCTATCTGAAATTCAACAAATACCTTTATTTATTATAACCAATAGTATGTTTTGTATCTTCTCTCTCACTAATTACTTTCAATTGTGTCTACCCATACTTTTCCTGATCTCCACATATGGTTTCAACAACTAACCAATCATGCAAGTCAATCATTTGGTGTCATCTGCAAAATATTGTTCTTTCTCTCTCTTCCTCTGTCTCTCCCTCAACCACTCAGCCCCCTTCCCGTCTCTCATACAACACTCAGTACAGTGTTATACCCTGTCAATTCTCATAGTAATATATATCTGGGGGACCCATACCTTTCTTAGTGTTTCTATTACCGTTGTTGAGTTATGGCATGAGTTTCAATAATTTTTAAATATTCTCTTTGCCTCCAGTTTCTCCCTTCTCCATGCTTCCTACTCATTTTCTGCATAATCATAATCATGATCTTTCAAATGTATAAAACATTCTAATGGTTTCCCATTACTCATATGTATGTTATCATATCATTCAATGTCTTAACTTGTTATATAAGGTCTCTTATAAAGTTAGTCCCTTTTGGCCTTTTCTAGTTTCATTTCTCCATTCTTTTGCCCAAGGAAGGCCAGCATTCTCTTCCTTATCACAGTGATTTGCACATATTTTTGTTTCTTTCTAAAAGACACTCCACCTTGTCCTCTTGATTTATTCCTTCCCTCTAAGATAGTAAAACAGTCTACGTTATAGATTCCCCAGTTATTTCCACCTATCTCTTCCTTCTACATTGAGCCAAGTTCTTTCCCTAGGCTTTCAACGTATGTTCTTTACATATTTATTGTAGCACTCATTAAACATTGTTTTAAATATTTGCTTATGTTTTATCCTTTCAAGGTGAGAGCTCCAAGAGATCAAGGACAATGTAGTTATATGTTTCTGAAACCTCTATCAGGACACTGTTTTTGTCAAATGATAGGCACTAAATAAATATTTTCTAGCTTTAAATTAAGTGGTAGCACATTATATTCTTTGTTCACCATTAACAACATAACCCACAATAGCTGTTTCAGGAACTGGCCAGCTATTGAACAGGGATGAAAAGACATGAGATGCAGTGCAGGAGGAGAAAAGATCTTGAATGTGAAAGAATAGACCAGAATGGAACAGCAGTGAAGGTTCTGGTATTCAGAGCTCAGTACAATAGACAGGAACAAGGGAGAGCGAGGATGCAGAATAAGAAGGGGATCACGCAGAAGATGGAGTGGTGCTAAGAAAACACTCAACAAGCCTGTAATACTTCACAATCTCTCAGACCCAACTGAGTGGCCATCTTCACTTGGATGATAAAAGTCACAGTATCAGTGATTTACTATTCACTTACTTTTCTAGTTCATTGTCAATCACTGGGTTATATGATTTATCAAAAGTAAAATGTAGATAAAGGCAACAATATCACTTTTATTTTTTAGGAACATACATTTTTAATTAAACTGATTAACAATTTTAGCTTATTCTTTTTTGAAATTTACTTATTTTCTTCATCCATAAAAAGCAAGAATAAACTTCCTTTAAAGTTTGTATTTTCCCTCAATGCTCATCCAACCAAATTTAAATACAAGGCAATAAGGATAAACCTGTCTTTCCTTTTATGCATATCTAGTTTGAAGTAGGAAATTATAAACAAAAACTGGAAGAAAATAAAAACTGAAACACTATTTTGTGATGACTATACAGAAGGCAAGAGGCACAAATTCCCAGGTGTGTCTTAATTGCTTCTCCACTAAGATAAGTCATTCGGCAATGAAAGGCACGTGGCATTCCTTTTAGTACACAATTTATAAGTTTAGAAACAGTTAATAGTTGGCATGATTATTTCATTTTCTATCTCTGTTAGGAGCAGCTCTAAAAACACTCTGATGATTCACATAAATAGTAAGTGAATCAAGCTTTATAAACATATGACAAATATTGAATTTCTGGCATTGAAATGCTGTGTTTGGATACAGACAGGTACACTGTTTGATATCACTTTTAAAAATGTATGAAATTAAGAAAGGGAAAACTGATGCATTAATTATAGGATTTTTAGCTATAATTCATTTTTAAGTTACAGATGCTGATGTGACAGATGGCACACTGAAATTTGGTCAGCCATGTGTCCTGGGTCACAGTAAGAACAAGAAGTCAAAGCCCAGCATTTGATGAAGTACCGTGCTGATATGCTGCTCAGCTCTACTGCTTGTCCTGTGAGCAACCCATGCCCCATCAATTAGCATAGTGCATATATTAGGTATCCTGGATACATTATTTTATTCATCTATAGGATATAAGAGTCAAAGGGGCCCTTAGATAGAGATGTTTTTCAGATATTTTGTTTAAAGATAAAGAAACTCATATGCACAAAGTTAAATTTCTTATTCAATATTAATACTGAAGTAGGGCCAAGTTGACAAGCAGAACACTTAAGCACAGCTTTCAGTGTCATGGTCTCCCCATTATTTTTACTTACATGTTAATTTACAGCATTTCACAGCTTAGTTTACTATCTCATCCACCATGAGACCATCCATGTCACATTGCACATAATAACTATTTTCCCATCCCTTGAGATATGTTTGGCTGCACTTCTAAAACCAGTACCTAGATAATAACGGTGTAAACTTTTCATTTTGGAAAGGCATTGGCAAACTTCCTCAGAACTTTCAGTCTGTTATTTTCTAAAGGAAGATTTTATTTTAACATGGGAGAAAAATTCTAACATCATAACTGTCTGACAATAATACATGTGACTACTTCATAGATTAAAGAGATCCTAGTTGCTAGAAGCATTCAGAAGCAGGACACTTGTCAGAAAATATTATAGAGGAAATTCCTCTATTGGCCAGGGAATTTAACTTGATGTATGTTCTGTGACTGTCGATTTCTTGGAGAAAAGTGATCTTCACCCAAGTGTCAAAATGGATTATTACCTTAAGGTTGTTAATTTAAACATGGATGAGAAGGAGTGGGCAAGTAGTTTCTTCTCAGATACAAGGAATGGTAATTTTCTATCTCCAAAGTATAGTCCTAACCATAAATAAGCCATCATTTTATTACATAGTATTATTCCAAAGATTAGGGCAATTTACATATTTAAATTAGGACTTACTATTTGGAAATAAAACAACTTGAAATATCATTTGCAGAAAAGGAAATCTGTAATAATAAAACAGAAACTGGTCATGAGGCTGATGACAGGAAACCAGCTAGACCTTAGAACAGTAGTGGGACCACAAAACTTACTGTCTATCTTCTTTAGTTCCTTCCATATGCTTGGTTCCTTCTTTTTGTTTCTATACATTGGCTTTTTCTGCTTGTCTAGTCTGCACAGGGAGCAAATTGGAGCTGCTCCACTATTTCCAATATTTTATTTACCTTCCTTTTTTGCAGTCCTCAAACACTTCCCTGCAGAGAACACTGACTGAGCTTTTTGGGTCCAATCCAATAAGCCACGGCCATGGGGTCAGGGTCAGCAATATTGGAGCACTTTGAGCTCTACCTGAGGGCAGTGGATTGGCTGTTAAGTAGTTTATCAGAATCCTGGGAGATACGCCAGTTTGATACCAAACATATCTAGGCATGATTCTTTACCAGAATACGAATATTCATGCCCCATTCTAGACATTTAGCAAGAATCTCTATGGTATACTCCCAGCATTGGGATTTTGGAGAAAGAAAGAATTTTCCCATGTGGTTATGATAAACATAAGCCCTTAACTGAAAATCATTAATCAAATATATTTGTAATTTAGTAAAATAGGGTAGATCTAGAACTAATTTTGCTTCTTTTATCAAGCACTCTTGATATTACATATCAAGTGGATTACATCTGTCAGTCAGGTACTGTAATAAAATCTTTGATTCTGGACAATCATTTAGCTCATATGAATCTCAGTCTTGTGTCTGTGCTTGGATCAGTGGTGAAATGGAATGAGGAGTAGGGAATACAATGCCCATAAAAGAGTATGTTATGAGTTAATAAAAGAAATGTAAATACTATTTCATTTGGCGAGAAATTACAGAGGTCTCCATTATGGGTTTGCTTGACACTGTGTTCATTTTATTTGACAGTGTATGTATGCATGTATGTACATGTATATAATGCAAATGGTCTGTTTGAATGTATGAGGAATTTCTAAACATCATTAACCAGTTTTAGTGAGAAATGCCCTTGTTCATTCTCAAGTGTCATGGAGTTGGTTACAGAAGATTTCTAGCCACTCAGAGAGGACTGGCTCCATTCTGTGGATGTGCCCCACTGTTTTCCTTTATTTCTGCATTCTGTTAATATCACAGTATCTGAATCAAACCAAACCATTTAAATGAACACTATGAAAGTTAAACTATTGATTGTGCCTGTTTGATTACAGTAAAGTATTTTTTTCTTATAAAAAGAAAAAAAAGAAAAAATGCATTTTTTAAAAAAGTTAATAATATTGTCCCTAGTGGCTATTTAAAAGCCTTTCACTTTAAAAAGCATATTTAACAATTATTTTTAAACACCCTGAGAATATTCTTTGAAGGTTAGAAAAGACATTAAGCTTTCAAGAGTTGGTATAGATCTATGCAAGGTCACTACTAATTTGCTCAGAGTGGCAAACATTTAAAACTGCTGTAAATGAATATAAACCAAGCTTTTTATGTAAAATATTTAACAAAAAGGAAGGAAGAAGAATAGTTATTTTGGTACCTACCCCAAAATTTAACACAAGAATCAAATCTTGTTTTTATGTCAATATTCTTAGCCTGCTGCCTCGTATATATTGTTTCTTCTTATTTGAATGGATTTTTGATATTGTTCATTTTTAAAATAAAGAATAGGTATAATAATTTATCTTAGTGATTCAGGGATGACCTTGATGCATCCTGATGCCATGGTACTGTGGAAATAGGAGAAATGTTATTATTTACTTCAAAATGAGAAATTAAAAGCCTAGAAAGCAGTGCAGAAAATTATTTTAAGTTAAAAATAATTATCTCTTTATTCTAAAACATAATTGCAGAAATAAAATGAGCATTTCTTATGAGTCATTAAACTCACTCTATTTTTGTGTTAAACCGTATGAATGATTCCTCACATTTGGATGGTAGTAACATTGAGGGCATTTGTAATTGGTAGAAGAATAAACAAGGCAATGGCAGACCTCAGTTGCATGTGTAAGATATTTTATGAGCTGGGTTGCTGGGTATAGAGGCATTCATTTTATTGTCTACTCTTTTTTGCAGGCTGAAATATTTCATAATTTAAAAAAAACATTTTTCATTGACCTTATAGTCCATCAAATATAAGAGTTATTTTGTCTTGGAATTGAGGTTTTTAAAAATGACTAAACAGAAGCAACTCAACAGTTATAACTGAAGATAGTAAAAACATTTCCCTTTTAAGAAACCACTTGAAAAAATTATATAACGTATCTAGCTATATATTTTTAGAAAATTCTATGCTTTTTTATATAAGAACAATAATTTCTATTATAAACAAGATAATGAAACTTATCTTGCTATTTTTTCTGGGTTTATATTTATTTCTAAGCAAAGCAGAATGACCTACGCTAAATGAAAATGATAATAGCTGCCATTTATTAGGGTCTTATTATGAACCTGGCCTGGTTCTTATTAATCATTAATCCTTATAATAACA
This sequence comes from Anoura caudifer, assembly GCA_004027475.1. Lineage (NCBI taxonomy): Eukaryota > Metazoa > Chordata > Mammalia > Chiroptera > Phyllostomidae > Anoura > Anoura caudifer. The sequence goes on along the minus strand of PVKU01010094.1, from coordinate 4,272 downwards.
TTGTGAATTAGATGTTATTAACCTAGCTTTATAAAAGGCAAAACAAAGAGGCAGAGGATGATTAATTTTTTTCAAATTTATACAAGTAATAATTGTCAGTTTCAATATTCAAATAAAAGGCCTGTCAGGCTCCAAAAGTTTTGCACTTTCTTCATAAATCAAATGTCCCACTTAGTGTAAAACACCAATAAGACCAACATTTAAGTAAATGAAAACTTTGTGGGTTACCATTGGACACCAGGGACCATTGATCATGCCCTATCTTAACTCATAAGCATGGGTAAATTAGGAATGGGAAGCAAAAATAATAAACACTAAAGAGAAACTCTATAAGGATTTTTTGGAGAAGATAAGCCCACTGTAAAAGAAAGAGCATCTTTACATTTTAATGCATTCAATGGAATATAAGTCCCTCCCTTACAGGAAGAAGAAAATAACTTGTTTACTGCTTACTGAAATGTTTCAAATACTGCAATTCTAACATTCAATAATATATATGTTCATTATTGTTGTGGCTAACATTTATTGAGTATTCACTGTATATCCATCACCATGTATATTGCTTTATATGAGTTATTTCATGTAATTTTGAGAATAACCCCTCATACATGCCAGTTTTGCCATCTTGTCTATGAGAAGACAAACTAAGTATAAAGAGGTCATGGAAGCTACTCAAACCACAAATCTATTGAGAAGTACAGCAGGGCCTCTATCACAGGCAGTCTGACTCCAAATCCCTTGCTCTGCAGCACTAGGATGTGCTGCTTTTCCAGTCTGTAGTTGTGTGTACTCTAGATGCAAAGAGAAAGACTGTACAAATAGAGACAGAGATGGGAGTACTGTGTTGTTCATCTGTTTTTAATTATAAATCCAGTTAAGGACTCTTGTACAGCAGTAAGGCGATTTTTACTCATTGACAATTCTACTTCAAAAAATCTAGTTTTAGTTTGCCTGGTAAGCAAAGATTGCAAATGTATACTGTAACAATAATTTTAGATATCTGGATGTTATTCACTGCCAAATTCTTAGATGCAAATGACTGATCTTTTCTTCTTTGCATCTATATTTTACAAGGTAACAATTCTATTGGTAATATTTTGGGGGGGATGTGATATACTACAAAAAGAGGACAAGGGTAAGTTTTACATTTATGGAATATTTGTAGATTTATTGAAATTCTTCTCTGTAGCCAAATGAGAATGTAATAACAATTAAATGGTGAAAAGAGACTGCAGCTTTATGAGTCTAGTATTGTTTTATTTAAGATTTTATTTATTTATTTTTAGAGACGGGGAGGGAGGGAGAAAGAAAGGGAGAAAAACATCAATGTGTGGTTGCCTCTCACATGCCCCCGCTGGGGACCAGGCCTGCAACCCAGGCATGTGCCCTGACTGGGAATCCAACCACTCACCTTTTGGTTCTCAGGCTAGCGCTCAATCCACTGAGCCACACTGGCTAGGGCTGACATTGTTATGTTAAAATGCTTAGGTCTATTTTCACGACTATAATTAAAGATATATATTAAAAAAATAAGAAGTTTTAACTGCAATTAACTGTGGCTCAGAGCACATGGCAGTGAAGGATTCCTCAGTTCTTCTTGAATAAATGTTGAATAAATGCTGAATTCTCTGGGGAAATAACTTGAATATCCATTGATTTCTCTAGTACACTAATTAACTATATTCCCTAAGGAAATATATTTTACTGTGTTGGGAAGCTGCCTGCTTTCGTGCATCTTGGTCCAGGTAAGCTGTTTCCTGGTCCTTTGCCTGCGAGAGCTCACTGTCCCTCCCATTATCACCCCCACCTGAGTATCTGTCTCTCCCTTTCTCTTTAAAGGTCATCTTTATTTCCCCTAAACACTTTTTGTACTTTAAAATTTTGGTATCTTCAGAAAAAGTCAAGGGAAACAGAAAATGGAAAAGTTATTTCAGATTTATATAAGGATTTAGAAAAGTTCAGCTAATATTAATGACAATAATTTAAAAAACATTTAAAGATTTCTAATAATGTTAATTGCTTTCCCAGAACTAGAGTATATTTCTGGATTACTCTTTCTTTTCTCTGTTGTTTCCTATATCTATAGGTTTTTAATTAACTCTATAATAAGTATTACTGGGAAGAGAGAGGTATTGATAAGAGGCTAAAATCTTGCCTCCCACTGTTGTATTCTATCGTCTAATATCCATGGATTTCCCATGTTCTCAGAGCATGGGTTTCCCATTTCATACTAAGATATGTTTGATTTAACATTTGTGATTTATTAGGTTCTAGGTTTATTACTGTAGGTAACAGCTAGAAGTGAGGGGCCTGAGGGAAGAAAATAAAGCAGGGCTCCTGCTATCACAATCTAACAAAGAACTTAAAACAGGAGGCTAGAAACAAAGGAACTAATGTCTCACCAATTAATTCAGCATCCTGAGCTGGTCTGATAAGACTGCCAGGTGTTCCAAACATCACAGGCAGGGAGGGATAGCATGGTAGGAGGAGAGGACTCTGCTGAGAAAGCGAGCCTCTATAACAATTCCACTAAGACAAAGGGTCTTTGCTCCCTGAGAGAGAACGCTTTTGTAGCTGTACATTATTCCCAAGGTTTAGAAGGTGAAGAAGCAAGGGGGGATCTAAAAGCTGACTAAGGTATGTGACCCCTGAACCCTGATAGTTGGCATACTTATATTAGCTAAGTATCCACTTACGTAGTCTTGGCTCAAGTGTAAAAAACACACTTACTAACAAACTTACTAACAATTTTATTTCCTCTATATGTGGGGCACTAAGATTAGCTGAACCCTCACTTGTTGCTTTTTGCTCGTGTGTTTTATAAATAAACTTGCTATCTCATTTCCACTACATGTGTTTGTCTCTTGCTTCAATTGGTCTCTTGGGAGCAAGACAAGAACTGAGGAACAAGCTTGGCCAGGCAGAGTGTGGGGATGGGAGTGGTGCTGATTCCAGTCTCTCCCTGGTAACAGGTTGATGTTGAGGAATTTTATATAATACCATACTTGTCTAAATTATTTGCTGTGTCTACATAGAAAACCTTCAGTGTGTAAGTAATTATTGAATGTCTACCATGTGTGATGGTGCTGGCAATACAACAAACAGATTCCCACCTTCGAGAATCTTACACAATAAATACAGATGTCTAGGGAATATGAAATTACAGCAGAATTAATTAAATATAATAATGAGAGTACATGAGGAATTACATAGACAGGTTCTACTCTTTTTGAAGAGAGATAACCTTTTGAAGGAAGTTTTCTAAAAGAACACTTAATCAGAAGAATACGAGAGTATATGATCTGGAAAGCCTATGAAGAGGTTGATAACAGTACAGGTAGAGAACATGAGAGAATGTTCTACAAGCAGGAGGTGTACATACTCAAAACCACATAGGACTTCTCGATTTCACTCAAAAATATACAGAGCTAGAAAGAACTCCATTTTTCTGACAAGCAACAAGCATTTGGACAGATGAAGTATTCCTGATATTTCTTGTATCCATCAGGGTTGTCACAAAGTAATTGGCTAGCATGAAATGGAAGGAAAGGCAGGGAAATATAAGACACCAGGACTTGCCTGCCTAGAGCAGATGCATGTGAAAACTAATAGAAGAATTCAACTAGAATACACTTAACATTGAGGGTGGGTAATGTTAGCATAACAAATCTAATTTTACTATAGGCCAATTGATACAAACAAGAGTAAATTTCCTAAGGCACTTCAGTGGTGTAACAAAACAACATTGAACAAATGCAACAATGTTATTGGAGGACCTGTGTATTTAACAAATTTATAAAGACTAAGTGTGGGTGGCAGTGTGCAGCTGCTCAGGCCACAATATAAGGGTACTTGGTGCATTTCTGCAGATGTTTTTCTCTATCAACCCCAAACATGCTTACAAAAAAGACTGAGAATGGGGAGAAAGCTTATGAATTAGTTTGCAACTGGGTGAGGGGGAAGAGCAGCTGCTGTGTGAGGAATGCGAAAATCTGCCTGAATTTTCTCTATCCATCCTATGGACAATTACCTTATTCTCTGGTAGCATGGCATCAAAAACATATCATTAGGCACTGCTGAAAATCCAGTGTAGCAAGGGAAAAAGAATAGTCAAAAAAAGAAAAAGAAAAAAGAAAAGAAAAGAAAAGAAAACACAGCCTCCTGCACCTTTGGAAGAGGGACAGGAATATGTGCTAGACCCAGAACTAAAAGCTGAGGGAGTCAGAAGCAATGAAAAGGTCACATGTTTCATACACAGGTATGCTTTTTTTT
>PVKU01010093.1:0-55356 GCA_004027475.1 Anoura caudifer | reverse complement strand
ATATTCAAGTCTTTTTCCACTTACTCTTTTATTTGCACATTTGACATTTTGAATCCAAAGTTGGAAATTTACCTGGATCACCTTTGATAATAGGATGGTCAATAGTACTATGAAACACACACACACAAAAGCAACCCTCAAAGTTGGTATTCTTATGGACTCAGATCAAGGATATGAAACATGTATTATTTCTATTATTTCCTTTTGGCAAGTAGGAGGTACTCAATAAATGTTAGAAGTTTCCTTTGGCCATGGAGCACTTAACCTCTAATTTAATGCTTTCATAATCATTGCCGTGGAAAATCTCACAGGAAGCCGGCCCCAGTGGCACGCTCATCTTCATTTAGCTAGCCGTGGTTGACCTATTGTGCCTATAGGAAGAAAGTATCATTTATTCATTACACAGCTACTATATTTTTGTATCCAGTGGGAAAAGCACCGAGCCATATTTCTGCATCTGTAGTTTGCTTTCAGCCTGCACACTAAAGGTCAATTTGCATTTAGACACTTTAACTATGCAGAACTTGAGAGTCCTGCTTCAGAACACTACTGTTTCTCCCAGTTAAACTTTTGAAAGCACTTTTAAAAATAAAAAAAAAAACCCTTTTTTAAAATATTGTATTTATTTATTTTCAGAGAGAGGGGAAGGGAGGGAGAAAGAGAGGGTGGAAAACGTCTATAAGCAAGCGAAACAGAAAGAAACATCAGTTGGTTGCCCTACGCCCGCCCCCAACCAGGAACCGTGCCACAACCCAGGCTTGAGCCCCGGGAACTGAACCAGTGACCCCAGTTTCTAGGGCGGTGCCCAGCCCATTGAGATACACCAGCCAAGGCCAGCCTTTTTTGTTTTCTTCAAAATCTATTAGGGGATCCTCCATAATAACGAGGCATATAATTCTAGAAAAATATTAAGAAGACATAATGTCCTTCTCCAAGGACAAAGTAAATAAAAATATCTGGTGGTGGAGGTTTGGCAAAAATTTCTCAAGCATTTTTATCTTCTGTAGTAAACTGTGCTTTCCAAAAAAATCTGTCCAAGTCTTAATCACTAGTATCTACAAATGTGACCTCATTTGGAAACAGGTCTTTTCATATATATTTAAGTTTCCCAAATTAAATCGTTCTGAATTTAGAATGGGCTTTGAATCCAAGCATCGGTGCCCTTCTAAGAGAAAGGGGAGGGAGATTTGATCACACAGGACAGAAGGCCGTGCAGAGATGGAAGCAGGCATGTGTTATGCTGCTGTCGTAGAAACCAAGGAATGCCAGGAGCCACCACACGCTGCAGGATGAAGCGAAGAAATTACTCGCAGAGACTTCCGAGAGATAGTGGCCCTGCCAATACCATAATTTTTGACTACTAGCCTCCAGAAATGTGAGAGAATAAATTTGTGTTTTAAAAGCCGCCAAATTTGTGGTAATTTGTCATAGCAGCTCTAGAAAACGAATAGAGTAGCCCCACACCCCATCTGTGGTTTTACTTTCCATAATTTTAGTTACCTGCAGACTGCAGATAACTATGCTCTGGAAATATTAAATGGAGAATTTCAGAATAAACAATTCGAAGTTTTGAATTATGCTCTGTTCTGAGTAGCATGGTGGAATTTTATACATGCTGCTGCATCCCGCCACACACGAATCGTCCCTTTGTCCAGCTCGTCCACCAGCTCCACACTGCTGTATCCACTCCCTGCCCACTAGTCACTCAGCAGCCGTTTCTTCAGTTGGAGATCCACTGTCACGGTGTCACAATGCTTGTGTTCAAACAACTCTTGTTTTACTTGATAATGGCCCTAAAGCACAGGCAATTTGGGTATGACGAAAACAAGCTGCTAAGCGCTTCCTTTAAGTGAAAAGGTGAAAGTTCTTGATAAAATAAGGAAAGAAAAAACAATGTATGCTGAGGTCACTAAGATCTATGGTAAGGGTAGTTTGTGAAACTTTAAAGAAAAAGAAACTTGTGCTTATCTATTGAGAGACAGCATCACATAATATTTATTACAGAATATTCTTATAGCTGTTATATTTTATTGTTGTTGCTAATCTCTTACTGTGCCAAATTTATAAGTTAAATTTTATCATAGGTATGTATGCATAGGAAAAAACGTAGTATATATAAGATTCGATGTTATCTGAAGTGTTGGGTGTTTGCTGGCAGTCTTGGAATGTATGGCCTGCAGATGAGGGAACTACTGAACATTTATAGACATTCTTAGCCAACCAATATGGTAAAGGAATAGTATCAACTTTCTGTCTAACTTCTCAGGTTCTACATTTAACATTTGTAAGAAAGAAAGAAAGAGAGAGAGAGGGAGGGAGGGAGAGAGAAAGAGAGGGGGGGAAAGAAAGAAAGGAAGAGAGGAAGGAAGGAAGGAGAGAAAAACGGAGGTAATCTACCATTGTAGGGCAATTTACCCTATCTTCCAACCATACTGAAAAAGTCATTTATTTTTGTGTTTTATTCTTTCATTTCACAAAAATTGAGCACCTCAATACATTATAACACTCTGTTGAATAAACTGGGAAACACACATACACAAATCCCTGCTTCAAAGGAGTTTATATTCCAGGCAAAGGCAAATGGAAAATAAGTTGTAAATTATAGAGCATAATTGGGAGAGTGGGTAAAATCAGGACTGCAGGAAGGGATGTGATTATAAATAAAATAGCATAGACTTGAATGAAATGATATTTGAAAAACATTACGAGGATATGCATGAATACAACATAACTCTATATGAGGAGAAATTATTCTGGTCAGAGGGACCAGCCAGTGCAAAGGCTCTGAGCTGGGGGCATGATTAATGTATTTGAGAAACGGAATCAGACCAGGCTGGTGGTGAAGATTCAAGGGCTACGGGGACTTCACACTGAATGAGAATCACAGCCATTGGAGGGTTCTCACGACAAGAGTGACATGACCGGCATCATGCAAAAACATGTTTTTTAATCACTTTTGTGCCATGAATTCCTTTGTGGAATCATACCGACTTTTCAGAAGGATGTTTTAATGTTCATAATGTTAAGTGTGTAGAGGAGAATACAAAGCAAACCACATCACAACTATGTGATGGAGTAGAATATGTGATTCACAAAAATCTAACAGTGTGTGCATTAAAGACTAATGTTAAAACTGTGATGGATATAAATAATATTTCAAGGTATCTGTGGCAATTTAAATATAATATGAAAATACCTGTAATTTCTTTTGGTGACCAAAACATAAATATCATTAACACTACTGTGGCTTGTTGCCTACATTCATAAGCAGTGAATTAACTTTCTTAATTCTAACCAGGTTAATAACCATTGGTTAATATGTATGTTGTAGTGAATCAAGAATAGAAGCAGAGACACTAGTGATCCATGTGTCATATAATTTAATGTGGACTTCATTTTGTTACTTAGTAATACAGAGATATTTATGATAACATTGCTATTTTTATATGTAATTGCAAACATGTGGTCTTCATGTTTAAACATAGAACACAGAAAAAGCAATTGTTTTAGTTCATATTGAACTTTCATCCCTCATGTCAAATCTGACAATTATACATATGTGTATGGAGAAAGTAAGATTTAGTTCCCCAATAAACAATAATATAAATATATCCATATCTATCATTTCTAACTACTTTTTCCTGTACATGTTAGATGTTTCAATGAACAACCAGTTATTCCATATTCAAGGCGATATATGCCTTGATTTTACCCCAGAACATAGTCATTTGAGAGGTACACACACAAGCATATACATAAATTTAATTCCTAATTTATGATACACATTCTTTTCTCTTATATTTAAAGAGAATCTATATAGAAAAAGCAACTAAACTTAACTATTGTCAATAACTCTGCTTTTGCTATACTATTCCAGTTATACTCGTAAACCTAGCCTAACATGGTTAGTTTTCAAAAGGAAATACACTTATACAAAGTTATACTGAATCTTTCTCCTTAAGTGGAAAAGAAAAAACAACTAATAAAATTTCAACAAATACTATTTAACTTTAAATACCTTAATGTCATGCAGGTCTTGTTTTAAGTTGAAAGCAAACATAATCCTGTACCTTAAAACAAAGAAAGTTTTGGGTTAATTTCCAATATCTTGGTCGAAATGTTAAAAAACAAAGGGATCTATTTTTAAAATTTCATAATGTAACTAATAATACAAAAATAATTTTAGTCACCTAATTATATGTAGGTAATATAATTTTGTAGACCTCATTCAAATGGTTCATTCTTTCAGAATGTGCTAGAACACACTACCCTTTATGCTGTACATCATAACACTATACAATTCCTTAAGTGCATACCCACACGTGTTCACAAAACGGCTCTATTAAATATGTGACATTAAACATATGAAGAGCACATTCACTTCATTGTGATTTGTATACTTGCACTGTTGTGTGTGTTTAATCCACATTTCAAAACAACCAGCTACACCAAAAGAAATGTAGCTTGTGGCTTTTCTTTTTCATCCACATATTTTTGCTGCATTTGTAAAAGGTGTCAACCTAAGACTTGTCCTTGCTACAGGCTGTGAAAGACAGTACTTTGAAAGTTATTTCTTTTTTTTTTTTTTAATTCAATAAGGCATGGTTTGAGAAGGAAGCTAAAGACCCTTCTTCCTTTAAAAAAGTAAGAACCTTTCAAGCAGGGTTAAGGTACAATAATAATAGCAGACCATGACAATTCCTTAGAAAATTCTATATTAAAATTCTGTATCTTTCCATATTTCTATTGATATTCTAAATAGAGCTTGAGATTTAAAAGTTGGGAACATAACATATGAGTCAGCTTAACATTTAAGAACATGCATTATTAAAAAGGTGTTAAAATGTCATATTGTATGAACTAAATTAGCATTGTTTTAAAGGCTAGTTAAATTGCATGTGTCTTAATATTCTCAAGAAATCTATAAAATGTAACTATATATGTATATTTCATATCTGCAAGCATATATATCTTATATATGCAAGCATATATATACACATGCACACATAAATTATATATGTGTGTATACATGTATACACATTTAGATTTGCTTGTATGTATTAAATACATATGCATAGAGAGAGAGGCAGAGAGAGACACCATCACTTTATAATAACAGAGAGGTATTGGCCCTGCCTAGATAGTAAGTGGATAGAGTGAATGTAGTGATTTGGTAAATTGTCTTTATAGCCTAACAATCAAGAAAATATAGGAAAGCTTTTCTGCTGCTTTGGCCGAAAGTGGTTCTTTGCTGGATCCATATCCTATTCTGGTGACCCCTTGAATAAGGTGGCTCAGCTGTTCTTTCCTTTCATGTCTTATCTCATTTTATCCTAACAACTTTATAAAGGCACATATTATTCTCTCCACGTTATGGGTGATAAAACCAAGGGATTGAATGACTTCTATAATGGCGCACCGCTATACTTTCCACCTTTAGAGTGCTTTGATTTCCACAGCATTTTTAGTGTTTATCAATGGAAAATGGGATTGAGGACTATCTGCATTAGAATCAAATCGCTTGGGATCACTTGTTAAAAAGCCGATTTCTGATAACTGCCTGCATCCTATCAAGTCAGAATCTGTGAGAGTGGCAATGAAATTTGCATTTTGCACAAACCTATGCGATTATTTTGTTTCGTAAAAGGGCAAGTTTATGGCTAACAGTTAATATACCCCAAATCTTAGCCTGCTGAGTCATTGCCTAAAGCCTTGCTTCTTAAAACTCGGTCTGTGTACCAACGGCATTGGCATAACCCAAAGGCCTGTTCGAGATGCAGAAAAGCAGGCCCCTTGGCTGGGTGCGGGCATGGTCTTTGGGTAAGTGGTGTGCATATTAAAGTGTGAGAGGCACTGCCTTAAGACCTTTTCATTATTCACTCGATTGGGTGTGTTCCAAACTCTCATAATAATAACCACCTGGGGGCACTTGTCATCCCTATCTGTCCCCAGACTTCTCCCCAAATATTGTTGCTCTAGGAGTGGGGGGTGTCTGGAATCTGTATGCATAAAAAGCCCCCCAGGTGATCATTATCATTGGATAAGTTTGCAAAACACCTCTTTCATTATCACTAATAAAATTCTCTGGTGTGTGTTCTCTGACTGCTGAAGTTCGGGGTTGGTGTGTTAGTTATTGATCAGCACTTGTGGCAAATTGTCCTAGTCCATGCAGGGGCAGCCTGGGGTGGGCTGGAGGAGCCCTGGGACACAGGAGCCAGCTGGCCTGGGTGTGGGCCTGCAGGAGTTACTTCACACTGTGCCCCTCAGTTTCCACAGTTGTAAAATGAGGGCAGTAATTATGCATGCTTTGTAGGTTATTGTGAAGAATTAGTGAGTTTTTATGAAAAACACTGAAAACGGTACTGTTTACCTGCTGTTACTGATACCTAACCTCCCTCACAAAGCCCCTTTATAACCGGGCCCTTCATTCTGTGCCCCTTCGATTCCAAACCCTGCAGAGTGTCTCTTTGCAGTCTTTCCTTCCTGAGAGCAACATTTGATTTTTTAATTTAGATCCCTAAGTTCTTAATTCATTTTCCTGTCTTCTCCTTCTCCTCCCATGTAGGCAAAAAGTGCATATTTGAAATTTGGGATACAAAAGTGCTTTTTAGACCTGTAAGCCAAAATCAGTTGCGGCTGTTTCAATTCTATCCCAGGCCAGGTGTGTTTTGCAGTCCCCACCTTGCAACTGGAAAAAAAAAAACAAAAAAAAAAAAAAACCTTAAAAAAAAAAAACAAAACAAAACAATGAGACAAGCAAAGATGCAGGGGAAGGATCAGCCAAATATTGAACAGCACTGACCAAAATGATTTTATTGATGTCAATAGCCCTGTGAAGACATTTCATAAATAGGTTAACTGACAGAAAGATTGTATACATCCTCCAAGGCCACACAGACTAGGGGGGGTCCTGGTTCTAAAGCCAGTTCTATAAGAGCTAGTATGTTTTCCATTAAAGTTATGTGTTCTCCATCTTTCAAAAAAAGGAATCAAGCAGGTATAAGGAATAAAGTACTGCACAAAATAAAACATTTTAGAAAAAAGGAGAAAGCTAATAAATTATAGAAATTGTAAATATAACAGTTTTGAATGCTTACAGTGGCTCAGGCATTATGGGTTTTACATGTATTAACTCATCCAGTCTCTGAAATATGATTCATGATTATTATTGCCCTCATTCTGAAGATAAAGAGCTTGAGGACCCAGGATATTAAGTACCCCAAAGCTACACAGTAAGGGATGGTGGTGGCATTGGAAAGTAGGGAGCCCAAATCCAAGTCTGAGTTCTTAACCACTGCACCATGGAACTTCCCCCCCCGCCCCCGCAGTGTGGAGCTCCTAAGTGCATTTTCAGCTTTAAGCAATGTGCAGGTAATGACAAATGGAAATCTATTAGAAATTCAACTTTTGATTTTTTTTGCCGAGAGTATATATATACATTTATCTGCAGAAATATTTTTCTAGGGTTCCATTTAAGCAAGGATTTCTTTATACATTACAAACCTTTTCTGCGTGATTTAATTCTGCTGCCTGCCACTACCACTCATTTCCATCAGATCTCCACGGGCCTAGAAAGTAGTGGTGTTGTACAATGCCAGTACTGACAGTCCGGGGCAAGTATTTTTTTAAAACAGTGAAGTAGATTTTTAATATTTAAACATTGTACGATACTTCAGTTTCTGCAGGTTTAGTTTGAAGAAAGTAGGAGTTGAAACTAAAGGAACTTTGAGCATGTCACAAAAAGAGTCCCTCCACAACTCCCAAAAACTGCTGGCAAGGACAGAGCCATCCCTTCCAGTGTCTGGGCAGGATGAATCACCACTTTTGGCAAATGTCCCTTACACCTTCTTCCCAGTTTTAAAATAAACCATATGGCTTAGAAGAAGGCTAGCTCTAAGATACCAGAAAGCAGATCTGTACTGGTTACACATGGTGGGGGGTTATTCTGAGATGGTGTGCATATCAGACCATTCTAAGGAACCCAGGAAGGGGGAAGAGGGGAATTATTTGAGAGTCATTGTTCTGGTTCTTCATAGTAATGGAATAATCTTCTGGCTCACGAAAATATTGAAACCCAGCCCACTTGCATTTTGTTTAATTTTAGCTTTCCTGTTCCCTTACTGTGACTTTTATAATTTGGATCCAACTAAATTAACTTTATCTGAAAAGTCTGTTTCCTCCACAATGTGGGCAGGGTTAATTATACCCAACTACGCAGCTAGGATTTATCATGACTATAGAACAGTCAGTTGTGTATCTATTCCTCTTTCTTTCTAAATTTGATATTCCTGGAAAGCAGTTATTTTGATTTGCTCAACAACAACAACAAAAAATCCCCAATGCCAAATATAGGGCTTAACATAAATGTGATAACTATTAGTTGAACTACCTCATCAAATAAACCTGAAAAAATAGCACACACGTTGTTTTCAGAAGGTAAACACACAGTATCTGTAACTTTTGAGCACAAGATAAGAAATTAGGCTGCTGTGACAAGTACATGCTCCACATCAACTTGGGAGCTCAGCTGTGACCTGTTGTTTCCTGGCTGTTCTGCTGTTGGCTGCACAAAGCAAGTTAAGCCCTCACAGCTGGTCATGCTGAAAAGGAAACTGGCTTGTCAATTTCAGAGACACCAAACAGCACTTAGGACGTCTGGCATGCTCCTTTCCTTCAGAGGTACCTATGCATTCATTGCTCTGTCCACCTTGTTTACTCGCCATAGCTTTAACCCACTATAGTCAAGCAGGCCTGTCCATAAAAATTGCGTAAGGGAAAGCACATCTGCTGGATCTAGAGCTGAAATACAAAACTGATAGAAACAAAGGAAAAAATACTGCATCTAATCTGAGTCTACCATTTTCTGTACATACATGATCTTTCTGAATTCTCATGTTTCCATTTTATGCATGAAAGAATGAGCTGAGAGAAGCTAAATGACTTGTCCATGATGACAGCTAGAGAGTAGCAAGGATGGATATCTAACTGTGAATTTTTTTTATTCTAAATTCATCTGCAGAATGAATTGATCCTTTTATTATAACAAATTTAGAATGAAAAATAGAAACCCAGCAAAATGCATTTCATTCAGTTCTCAAGATACACCTAAGGAAGGACAGATTAGGGAGGATAAAGACTCAGAGGAATCACTGAAGTGAATAGTGGTCAGAATAATAAAGCTGAGCCTTCTGGTGTTATGAGAAACCAATTTGAAAGTGTGCAAATTAAAATCACCATTTTTCTATGCATTGAAGTTTTCACACAATGCCATTTTCTTTTTTTAAATATATTTTATCGATTATGCTATTACAGTTCTCCCATTTTTTCTCTTCTTTATTCCCTTCTACCCACCTCTTTCCAGCATCTCCTGCCACCCTTAGTTCATGTCCATGGATTGAACATATACGATCTTTGGCTTCTACATTTCCCATACTATTCTTAACCTCCCCCTGTCTATTTTGCACCTACCATTTATGCTTTTTATTCCCTGTACCTTTTCCCCCAGCCTCCCCTACCCCTCCCCATGATAACCCTCCATGTGATCTCCATTTCTGTGATTCTGTTTCTGTTCCAGATGTTTGCTTAGTTTTGTTCTAATTTTATTATTGTTGTTGTTGTTTAGGTTCAATTGTAGATAGTTGAGAGTTTCTTGTCATTTTACTGTTCACAGTTTTGATCTTTTTCTTAGATAAGTCTCTTTACCATTTTATATACTAAGGGTTTGGTGATGATGAATTCCTTTGACTTGACCTTATCTGAGGAGCACTTTATCTGCCCTTCCATTCTAAATGATAACTTCCCCGGATAGAATAATCTTGGATGCAGGTCCTTGCCTTTCATGAATTTGACTCTTATTTCCAGCCCCTTCTTGCCCACAAGGTTTCTTTTGAGTAATCAGCTTATAGTCTTATGGGAACTCCTTTGTAGGTAACTGTCTCCTTTTGTCTTGCAGCTTTTAAGATTCTATCCTTATCTTTAATCACCCTTACAAAAACCTTAAAACATTGATTATTTCTATTTTACAGATAAGATAAAGGAGATACAAAAACTTAAAAAGTGTGTGTAAGGCCATATGAAAAGTAAATAACTAGAATCCAGGACTTTCCCATGTGTTGAGCCCAGGATGACACTTGTTGCTCACATATCAAAGGCAAAAATGAATAGCTTTTCAGTTTATGAGGGTCCGTTTGAAAGATTTCACTAAAATTTTGGTTAAGTGTTAGTTTTATTACACATCAACCATATGGGAAATTAAAAAAATATGTTTCCATGATAAAATTCTACTTAGTACTTAAAGATAGAAGCTGGTCACTATTTTCTAACTATTGGTACTTTTTCTCAAAATTTCCCATGAATCATCTCCATGGTAAGTGATTTACTCTCAGAAGTGTTTTCCAGTGATTACACAGGCCAATGCCCATTCAAGTAGGCTTTATTTTTGGCATTGATTAATGTGTAAATTGAGACAAAATTGCTCATCTCCACACCTCCATTTAAAAAAAAACTCAAGCAAGCAATCTTTCTTGTTTTTTTTCTTTCTTCTTTCATTTTCTTTTAAGATTCTCTTTTTTCTCTCTCAGACTTACTTTTCCATTAATTAGGGATTTCATTGTGCTTTATTTATTTTTTTTTTGGGGGGGGAGTGTTCTCCTGTCTGAGGGAGAGTGAAAGTCAGCTGCATTGTGATAGAAAGCACACGTATTTCAATAAGTCAAGTAGATATAAAAGCATTGTGACCCCACTTCATGGTCATGCATTGCTGAACAAAGGGCTGAACCTCTCTGAGATACTTTTCTCATCCTACAGAATGACAACAATAATAATAACCCTACAGGGTGGTTGTGAAAAGTAAAATTTCAAGTTCTGTGTAAATTGAATATGGGAGGTACTTAATAGATAGACTAAATGTGGTAGATGAAAAGAGTTGCATGCTGGTTTTTCAACTTTGAGTCAGTAAATACTTAATAGAGGGTTTGTGTCAGGGTGTTCTGACCCGCTTAAAGGGCAATGTAATCTGCCCTTAAGATGAAAAAAAAAAATCGATGAACAATCCTATCTACATCATTTCTTAGCCAAACACTAGCTATGTTGACATCATCTTTGAGGAAATAAACTTTTCTTCCATTTTGTTTTCTTTCAGGCATTAGTCATTGTCCTATATCAGGAAAGCAGCTGCAAGAATCCTAGGATTTTGACAGTTTGGGGCTGCTTGTCCTTGTTTTTTTATTCCTGTCACCATTATTCTTGAAAATAGTCTCCTTGCAACAATGAAAAATGTATATAACCGGTAGTTCTTTTTCTAGCTCCTGTTTTCCTCCATGAGTTTCATAAAAATGGACCCTGGGGGCCTGGCTTTACCAACCACAAGGAAAATTGCCACTGAAATACTATCAGACACCTGTCACTCAACTGTTCATCAGGCATCTACAACAGCGGTAGCCCTATTCACTCAAATAGGACTCGGAATATCATCATATCGATAGTTAGGTAGTCAGTACCTCCATAGAAAAATCTGAACTAAGTTGCTAAATAAAAGTAGATTATTTACATTTCCCCTGGTTTATGCTTTTCAAACTTGATTAAAACTTTCTTCAACAGGAATTCATTCAGAATAGTGGGTAACTGGTAGGATATTTATTAAATGCAATGGGATTTGGTAATTACAATAACACATGTGATTTCGTTTTACTTCTTACAACAAAAAAGCTTGACAAATTTTATTAGGAAACATTATTTTACCCTGCCAAATATCTATTAGCCAGACAGTTTAACATTAACTATACCCTTACTTACCATCAAATCAGTTCATGATTCTCACCTGCCATCTTTCTCCATCCCAGTGAGAATACAATAGTCTTCTCTTAGTAATATAACTTTCTAGAGGCAAGAAAAAAATGCAATACCAGAAAGGTGTTGCTTGTAGAAAATTTCACTTTAGCCTCCTGTTTAATTTCGTAAGGGATCAGTTTTTGATTATCAGTCATCTCTAACTCATGAAAATGCAAACGCTATTCTAATCTTAGTGGTACTGGAGGTACTGATATTTTTAAACTAGTGAATTTGGAAGGGTCCCATCTACCAATAAGTTAAATATATTAGTCAGGATTGACTAAGTTATGCTGCAGTAACAACAACAAAAGAAAAAAAAAAACTCATACTGGTTCAAACAACAAGTTTTATTTCTTGCTGGTGGTACATGTCCATGGGAGGTTGGTTTCACTCCAAGAACAAGGCTGATTGAACATCTTCTAATGTCACTTTTTCTCATAAAGTACTGTAATGAACTGGTCAAATATGCTCTCTGAATTACAAGAGAGGAAAAAAAAGTGTAATTCTGCCATTGGCCTCAAAGTGGGGAGTAGCATTCCTAGTTGAATGATCCAATTGATGACTACCACACTAAAGAAATTGTTAATCATACCAGATATAAAGGGTAATTTTTGTGAGGAGGTTGAACTAAGAAAGCTGAAAGTACATGTAGGTAATGGAGAAAATGTCTTCAAGGAAAATCCAGAGTGAACAATGAGTTTAATTATATTGCAGTTGACATTTCTGTCCCAATGTCTATCTTTTCTCAGCCCTTAATGCAACACAATTTTATTGAACACATACTCCAAGTAAGACATTTACCAGATACTGTGTAAATGGATTAAAATTCCATGAGCCTGTATTCAAGTTGTGTTTGGTAAACATTTACTATATTAAGAATTGTGCCAGGTACTGTTATGTGCATTGACTTATGTATTCTCACTACAAGTAAAGTTGATGTTATCATTCTGTGAGACAGATGAGAACATTGGTAAAGAACACAGCATAAGTTTACTGAGGTTTACATAGCTAGTAAGTGAGAGAATTAATCCATACACCCTGGATAATACTTTTTTCTTTATTTCTATTTTAGGCCAAGTGTATTTTTGGTCCCATTTTCCATTAACCTTAACATTTTAAGGTTAATTTATATATTCTTCCCCAAAACCTGTATTTTTCTATTTTGTATTTTCATTAGCCCTCGGAATATATTCTTCTTCTTTAGGTTCAACCGCATTATCCTCTTTGATTTCTTCTTCTCCCACCGTCAAACAGTTAAAAGCTTATTCTTCACAATGGTTCTTGGAATTTTTCTTTACCTGTCAACATCACTATTAAAACTTTGTCTGTCATGTCATTGTTTCCAAACTTTTGCTGTAGCTTCCATTATCCTTTCCCTTTCTGCATGTCATGTCCAACAGTTTTGGTTAAATACATAGGCATTTTATATATTATAGCTGACATTTAAATTCCTCTCTACCTTGTGCTACTGCTCCTTGTTTGCTCATTTCCCACTAGGTCTTAAAACAAAAACAACTTGCATTCTATTCCAAATGGTCCATTTTTTAAAATAAATGTATCTCAGACTTTTTTATCACTCTCTCTTTGATCATGCTATTCTTCTCATCTGGACTATTTTTTTCATACTTCAACTATTGTGTTAGTCCAAGATAAAATTCATTGTTTTTCTTTTAAAAAATATTTTGTATCCCATTAACATCTCAGTAAATTATTGTGTGTGTATGTGTGTGTCTGTGTGTATGTTGCTGTACTTTTTACTCCATGCACTAATAATCAGTAACCATACCTTATTATACCTGGGACCCACAACTTTTAGGCCTCATAGACTGACTTCTTGTACATAATACAATAGGCAGGCTATAAACATCAGTGTGACCTAATTATTAAAATAACTTTCTGAAAGCCAACTAAACAGTTGAAAAAATGTTGACAAAATGTTTTAATGTGGGTCATTTTTAACATCACTATTTCACTTCAAGGTGACCTTAGAGATTGTGACCAATCTAATTTTCTGCATGAACTAGTAGTGAAGAAGAACCTCTGTTAGAACATTGGTGGTCTATTCAAAAATTTATTGGAAATAATATAGAATTTATTTGATATAATGGAATAATGTGCAAGGTTGAGGTTGGTGGAAGGGGAACAAGTTAAAAAAATGTGCTTTTATTTTTTAAAGAATATGTGGTAGAAGAAGATTCCTGTTTCTTTTTGGACATTCACCCCTGTGCAGTCACATGTAGCTCTGAGATTTGCTAATACCATATGAATAGTTGTGGTTTGTGTCATCTCTATAAGATGGAGTGTAAGAATTTGTTTGCTCTCTTCTCCTGCTGGCAGGATTCCTTGAGACATTTGTTCACATGGTAATATCATAAAATAGTGGCACAACCATCAGATTGGGGCCATGAGTTACTACACTTTGCCTTTTGTTGTACCAATTTTGTTATAAAATTATTAGCAAGAGTTTCTGGAGCTTCTCATGTAAGATAATAATTATGCAATTAGCATACCAGTAATTCAGATAACTTTTGATGTTAACAACGTAAAATTTTAGAAAATAACAAACTGGCCAAATGAAAGTTGTTAGAGTGAAAGGTGAGGAAATTACCAATTGTCAGAAACATAGAGCTGCTAAAACTTTAAGGAGTCATCCAGATTAACTCCTTCATCTTACAGATAAAGAAATGGAAAGCCACACACTGTGTGGATGAAAATGGAGAGGCAAGACTCCTGTGTTCGTGCTTCCTAATCCCAGGTGTTGCTTGGTATATAACACTTCCACCGAAGGAATGACATTTCTCTCTTAACTTAGCTTTTGTCTAGCTCTCTTTCTAATTTAATTAAAAGTTGTGTTGCAACCATCATCAAAACAGTAAAGGAAAGTGGACTAGGTCATTAAGAGCATACTTCAATAACAGATACCAATTTTACTTCGTAATTGTCATGTGGTTTTAAAATGGCTGGCCATTGACTACTATTATTCTGTCAAAATTATTTGAGTGCCTAAAGTGTACTTTGCTAATCATTAAGAAAAACACAAAATAAAGAATAGTAACAACCTTCATCCCCAAGGGATTCTCAGTCCAATGGTAAAGTAGAAGATGCTTCCACAATAAAACACTATATATAGTGATAATTCACAGTATATGCCAAATATCTGGGATACAGAGGCCAGGCTGGTTCAGGAAAGATATTTCAAAGGAGGCACTAATTGAATTGAACATGATTAAGAGCAGTTTTCCAGATACACAAGGTGAAGAAAATGTGTCAGCCCCACTTATGCAAAGGCGTTGAAACGTTCGACTTTGTGAAGCAGCTGCCCAGGAATGAGTGTGGCTGGAATATGCGGCAGGACATGAGGGAGAAGGAACAGGGTTCATGCTAAGGGCCAGTGTACTAAACCTTTGTGTCGGACTGTGGTGACCCACCTACACATTGGATTTAAAAATTCTTTTGAAAAAATAATTCTGAATATTTTACTGTATTGACCTTGAATTATAATATAGTGATTTGGGGGTAAATAGACAAATGGGCATATGAGTGTCAAATATTTTGTGATAAAATAAGTCTTGAATGATGTACCTGAGAGTAGACCTTAAGTGTTCTCACACACATCCAGAATGGTAATTATGTTAGGTGGTGGATGTCCTGATTAACTTAATTGAGGTAATCATTTCAGAATGTATGCATGTATTAAATTATCATGCTGTACACTTTAAAAATCTTTTTGTACAACCTGAATGTATTCTTTAAAGTAAATAAATATAAATAGATAAATAACATACATGAGAACAAAGGAAATGCTAATAAAATCACATTTCTAAAATTACACATTATAGGTACAACTACTATGGCAAACTAATCTCATTGCAGTTATCTTAATAATTTTGTCTATGATGAGTTGCACAGATGACATTGCATGAAATTTATAATTGTCATGTATCAGATGAAATTTATTACAGTTCTTCATTGTGTGTGTGTAGTAAGCTAAAGTAGATCCTTTAAAAGCGTTTATCTCACCATTAAATTCCATAATTCCAATTTTCTCTAAAGTCTTGAGAACACCAGGCAAGAACATAGTAAGTTGCCATGTGGAAGAAGTGTAGACCAGTCCTGACTCTGCTACAAGTAAGGACCAGCTTCCCTAGGACTTCAGAGTTCCATCTGGGGAAAGGAAGAAGAGACCCATTAGAATTCAGTGTATGACGCAAGGGGTTGGAGACAGAAATCAAGGAAGGACAGTGAACCCTTAGACCTTCAACTTGAATATCTCAGAACAACGAATAAGACAAAAACACAGCCATGTAACCAGAGAGGACTTTTAGAGATTACATGGGGTAATTATCCTGTCTCTAATGAGGCACTGGGTAAATTAATTTTACTCCAGATATTTGGTACTATTTTCGACTAACTAAACCATAGTACAAGAGTGCTTTTGTTCATTTATTTATTCCTAATCTTTTCTCATTACAATGCTTTTGACATAGTTAAACATTATAATGCATCTTAGAGTAAACATCATAATCCAGTGGCAATAATCTAAAAAATGTAACAATCGGGAAATGTATACATATTGATGAAGAAGCAATTCTAGCTTTAGTTACAATTGAAAGGACAAGCTATAAAACGTATCAAAAAGTATGTGCAGGCATTAGTGCTGGGTAGGTGAAACTATTTGAAATCCATTAGAAGATATCTGCTCCTTTTCCAGCCCTTCTCCTCTCCCTCAGCTATAATACGTCTGTATATTCCCTCAGCACTTTCTAATCTTTTTATTATGACATTTACATTATTGAATTCTAATTTGTTGTTTAATTCCCTCCTAGAGGTCAGGTTTTACTCTTCTTGACATCTGACACAAAGTGAATGTTTTGAAAAAAAAAAGACTGTTGAAGAAATGCATAAAGAAATGAATGTTTAATTATTATTAGATGGATGTAGGATGTTTGGAGTAAATTATTAGGAAAATGTTGATTTACTTTATGAGTTGTTTCTCCTTTATAAAGATTTGACTAGACTATAAGTATTAATTTTTTGATATTTTATAGGTATAATTTTGAAAACTCTTTTTGTAACCAAATAGAAATTTTCTTTTATATTTATTTTGAAACACTTAAAAAATAAAGAGAACATATGCCAAATTAAGCTGCTAATTATGAATAGATAATATTACTGGAGATACCACCTATATCTCCATGGAAAATACTAATGGGAACACCTGATCTGAGTATAAATTTATATATACAGGGTGGGGCAAAAGTAGGTTTACAGTTGTTCTTATGGAAAATAATACAATGATAAGCAATGAGGATACAAGAATAAACTCTGTTTCATGTACTCACAACTGTAAACCTACTTTTGCCTCACCCTGAATGTTTTGGATTTTATTTCTATTTTATTAATATGTTATTATTTAAATATTTTATTACTATTAACAATTATGATAATAAACCCACAAAGAATGGTAGCTGTTGTGACATTGTTTTCTCTATCTGATTTAATAAACATTATTATATTTGGGCTTTTTTATTAGTAAATAATTTAGTGTTCTTTTTATATCATCACCCTTCTAGAAATAACTTAAAGCTTTCTGTATCTGATTTTTTATTACAATTGTTTTGGTATTCTACTCATGAGAAATGTTTCATCAAATTCACTACCCCAGGCAGCAGAATATATTGAGGAGTCTATGACAAATTTTGATGAAATAAGTTGGTCCAGTGTGAATTTCAGAAAATAATGAGTATTGTAAAAATAAGAGAGGGAGAAACATTAAGTGAGAATTTTATAAGGCTTAGAAAGCAAACATGTCATGTAATTAGGCTAGTGAAAACAATTGATTTAAAGTGCCTCTAAAATATATTGTTATATGACTTCTATTTATTAAAACAGAACAGATAAAATTCAATAAGTCTATGATTAATTAGCACTGAGATGTAAATTACAAAGGTGCTCCTTTTTAGCTAATCTATAAAATGTAGCAAGTGTACAGCCAGTTAAGTGATGTGGCTTGCCTGTCTTAGCAGCTAGGGTTTTGGCAGCGCTTCTTAAAATATACATTTCCAAAAATGCCTCTTATAGCAGCTAAAACTATCCCCAGAATGATTTGCAGTTGTGTACAGATATACTGTGTAGTCTCTATACTGCAGCAGTGGCTAAGATTTATGATTTTATATAACACTTACCGAGTACACTTGAGGTCATTCTTTCTATTGCACAATAAGTTTTCCAATATAAAATTAGCTTTTATTTTCATGTGGTTGCTTTCACCCTTAAAATACACCGTATAGGAGGGAATAATAGGAAGCTGTGTAAAGCAGCTGCAGTAAGAAGCTCACTACATTGTCTGAAACAAAGGCAAGAAGGAGGTCTATCATGGAAGCTGGTGCTTCTATGGGTAAATCCTTGGGTTCACCTCTGCATATTAAGTTGGCTTCTCATGTCCAGGGACACTTCTTATGGTTGTTCAGGTTGTGCTCTGTTCAAAGGCATTTAGCAGAGGAGGAAAGCTGAGGGATACCACCCACACTCACCATGCCAGGAAGTGCATCCTGGGATGATGATGCTTCAGCTATAGGAAAGGACTGTCATATTGCAATTTATCCCTCCAGATTGGGTGTCATTTTGCATTTTATCTGTTTAAGGAGTCTTTTTTAATGGAAATTTTTTTAACATCCTTGTTCTTTACTTTCAACCATTACAGTTAGAAAATCTACTTGTACTTCCTTTGTAGGCTGCTAACACTCTGCTTCTTAGGAGTTTTTTTTTCACCCATGAGTCAGCCGTGGTCTCCTACATACTTCACTTTCTCAGGCAAAGTTATAGAGGAAGATTTTCAATCAGCGTCATCTGGATTTAAAAGCTATCTCTTTTTCTACTTTATTATTTGACTCATGGGCTGGTTGCCTAATCATTTTAAGCCTCAATTTATTTTCTACAAAATAGAAGAGTCCCTATCTTACAGAATTATGGAAAAAAGTGAGATAATTCTGTAAGGAATAGGTGAGGAATAGGTGCATGCATCTAGGAGGTGCTCAATATATATGTATTCATTTTCCCTCCCTATGACTACCTCATGTACTTGTACAGATATATTTTTTTAAAGTATGTTTCTCACTAGTGTTAAAACTATAAATGATAAACAAAGGAGTCTCAGAGTTATAAAAATCCTATGGAGTTCTCATTATGCCCCCATACTCCACGCTTCCTGACTTCTTTACAGGCAGCCAACAGTGGCTCTGAGATCATCTGCTTTAATTGTAGCACTGGATTTCTGATCCATCAAATCATTGCTTCTCTTGCCACTTGTCTTCCCTACCTGAGGAAATAGTAGGGTTCAGAGTCCAAGAACAAAGACTTTACAGATAGAGAGCCCAGGTTCAAATTCCACTTCTTACTAGCCATCTGACCATAGGATAAATATTTAAACTTTCTGTCTCTCAGTTTCTTTATCTATGGATTGAGAATAATGATGGAAACTACACCTTGATTTGTTATGAATATCAAGAAAATCTCTTAGTGAAACACAATGCGCTAAGCAAATTCTCAATTTGTTGCTTTTTATCATTTTCTACCTCATTCCTCAGGAAAACCTATCTGCCCAATAATAACACTAAATCTAAACTAAGAAATATTTCCCAAAATACATCCTTCAGAAGAGTAGTTAATAAACATTGCATTGAATTATAAACACATATCCACATGCAATATATGCATACCATTTGGGAAAATCTGGCTTTAAAAAAGTTACACATGTTTGCATCCTAGATAAGTTCTCAGAATCTTTAATATGCTATTGTGTGTTAGTAGATTATAGAACTCACATTGTGTCTGGGACTAATTTACCCACAGTACTATTTTTTTTTCTTACAAATTAGTTCCAGTGACAAATCCTCTAATCTCTCTTTTTAATCCTAATTCAACCCATCCTTCTTTTAATAATCAGAAATTGGTAAACTTGGCATCTTTATGACATTACATGAAAAAAGTATTTCAACTCTACAATCCTGTATTACAAAAAAGAGAGGACATACATGTTAAGACAATTAAAGAACTCCAAGGACTGTGAAACTTGTAATGTGGCTGCCATTTTTGCTATCTCATTTGCTTACACCAGCATTTTCAAGAGGGTATTATAAGTAATAGGAATTAAATTATTCAATGTTTTATTTGTTTTTAGAGAACACAACTAGTAACCTCAAATAATGGCAGTTAGTTGCAAATTTCACAAAATCAAAAATATCAATAGCAAATTCTTAAGTAGCATTTACTATATGGTAGGAGATTAATATATATTAAGTGATTTAATTACCACTAACCCTATTAGAGGATACTGTTTTATCCCCATTTTACAGATGATAAAACTGAGGCACAGAGAAATTTGCTAAAGGTCACACTTATTTTATGTAGTTGCTCTGGAATTTGAACCCAGAAACCAAGTCTGATTTTGGATCTTGTGCTTTTAGCAAATGTACTTATATTGCCTTTCAAAATATAGTCTTGAAATTAAAACCATAATGAAATCTGCTAGCCTCAACAAACTATCCGTGGAAATCAGGAACAAAGGCATTTATTAAATAAATTATGGCATTGACACAATACACTATATAACCAAACATGGAAGCAATAGATGATCGCAGCAAGCGAGAGCACCCATTATCATAGATTGGTGGCTTTTGCTGTCTGTGGAATTTGGCTCCTTGACTACATGTTTTAACCTGAAAAAAAAAAAAAGTTAGTAAGATACTATACAGTGAGTGCTGAAATAGTAAAATGGAGGATCACTGATCTTTAACCATATGAGTAGAATTTAGATTTCATATCCCAGTAACAACAATTTACTGCCTGCATGTCTTTGCATAAGTTATTTACTTTCAAAATGTGCAATTTTTCTACTAATAACATTGGGATAATAGCTCACTTCTTGGATGCCCTGAGGGTTTAAACTGGGAATGTATGAAGTATCTGAAGGAGGAAAACTTCTTCAAGTGACTAGTGCCTTTTTCCTAGGGCAAAACTGTGTTCTGCCCTTTTATTCTGCAATTCTGAGAAACATGTGACACAGGAAGACTCTGCCCCATTTTTCTGTTGACGTGTGACAGTGCATGCCCAGACACAACAAGAAGTACTGTTTGTAGAGAGCTTTTTCAGCCAATTAGAGAAAAGAGGTATTGTATAGAGAATGCTTCTCACCACTTCGGTTGCTTTATGAAAAAGAGATGGAGATGAAAGAAAATGATCAAATAATCCAAGTATCAACCTATGTCTTAGTAACTTGTCCTGTTGCCCTACATGGCTGATCAGTGCCCAATTCTAGTACTGCAGTCTGTAAGAGTCAACATTATTGCCTGCATGACATTTTCTCCATTGTTCAAGATTGTATCTATGCTGTTTTGTGTTCAGAATGGCCAATTAATAATTCTACTGCATAAGCTTCTGACATATCCATTGCAGTTCGAGGTCCCCTTGGTATGGATGTAGGGAAAGGGGTGTACAGAAGGCGTACAAATGGGATAGATGAGATGACCCCAGGTGTGTCAACACTAAGCATGAGAGACTGGGCAATTTGGAAAGATAATAGGAATTGGGCATGTCATCTATGCCTTAATATATTCAAATTCAGTGAATACAGAGGCTATTAGAATTTGTGCCAGCAGTTGTATACACATGTACTTATCGATGTGGGAGAAACATTTTGGTTATGTAAAAATAATCCCTTTATGATAATTCATGT
The DNA here is from genome assembly GCA_004027475.1 of Anoura caudifer. Taxonomy (NCBI): domain Eukaryota; kingdom Metazoa; phylum Chordata; class Mammalia; order Chiroptera; family Phyllostomidae; genus Anoura; species Anoura caudifer. Next base: position 33,794 of record PVKU01010093.1, on the reverse strand, counting down.
AGACTGCTGACTAATTATAGCTAATTCATGCCACACAAAATCACTGTAAATTTGGTTTTAAAATGTTCCAGATTAACACTTTTATGTTTTGTGCATTAGACTAACAAAATCTATGTTGTTGTCAGTGCAATTGTGCATGTAGTGTAGGCATCACCGGCTAGCTATATGTATTGACGCGCATTGGGTGATAATGAGTAGTGAGAAGGGTTAAGACTGCAAGTATCAGAAGTAACACCCAAGTATGAAGTGGATAAGTCGTTCATAGGTTCTGAAGTAAAATATGGGGCAATTATAGATTCCTGACAGACACTTTAAGACTACAGAATAAAGTATTCAAATAGTGTATTATGCTCTATCTCTAAGATTCTACACACTTTTACCTAATATTTCACTGTGTTTCTCAGATTTAGCACTGCAAAAAGAAAGGGGATATATCAAGTTAAATCTATGAAAGTGAAAGCATTCTGCTACCGCGTGAAGAGTCAGAATGAGACTTCACACACGATTTTGTTTAGAACCAGCAAAAAGACAGAATATCCACCTACACCTGTTTTCTCTTTATAGATTGTGCATAGTTTCCTATTTTCTTCAAATTTTTATGCTGACACCATCAGGCTTCCAACACTCCACTCTGAAGTTTATTATTATTGCAATAAATTTTAAACTAGTGTATACAGCAGTCTGAAGTGTGAGGAGCCTTTATGTGATAATGGAAAACAAATCAGTGATGCTAATATTCTTGCATTTGAAGAAGTCCATGATTACAAATGCATAAAAACCTGGCATTTAGTGTAAGAGTGAGATCAGGATGAAAGCTTTTCACTGTTGGTTGTCAAAACAATTTTTGAAATTCTCAAGCCTGAAAAATTAGCTTACTGTCATCACAGCAGTCTTTTGCCATGAGGGCCATTATTTTAATTTCTTACTGCAATTCCTGTTGAGAAGTCAAGCCCTGAAGACTCTTATTTTACATAAACCAAACATGATTATAGATATGGTGTGTCTCCATACGACAGCAGAAACAGAAAATGAGATAGCATGATTCCCTGGACAATTATCTTGCCCTGTTTCAGAAAAAAATAAACAGTATCATTTATTTTTTCTAGTAACATTATTTTTGCTATATTCTCTTAGATGGATTGGTCTAAGACATAAATGATCATTTACAAAAGAGAAAAGTACAAGATTGATTTTCAATGCCTCATCTTGAAGTGGTTCTAAGAACCGGAAAATTTATGTTAAGGATTTTCTTCTGTTCTCATTCAATACCCAATGACTCTGCCTTAATTTTACATTAAAACCATCATAATAGGTTTCTTAGCAGTTGAATTTACCAAGAATATTGGTATAAAGGAAAGAAGGAAAAAATTAAATAGGAGTACAGTAGTAGTAAAATATTAAAACAAAGTCGGCAGACCCCACAATTCTGGAAGGTCCAGAGAAATACATTTAAAATAAAACTTTAAAATTTGCACTTTTATCAGATACCTTTTGATAAATAAGAATGTTTTTAAATCACAGATTATGGGTAACTTTGATAATAATATTATGTGACAAACCAGAAAATCACTCCAATGATGCTTTCAAGTAAGCATTTTCAGGTGGTTGTGAAATTAATAGATTGGTCTACAAGTCCCTACTCTAGTAAAGAACTTAGCTACCTTTACCTCTTCTGAATTCAAAAGCTGCCTGGACAGCGCCTAAAATTTACTCAACAATAATGAAACACACCAGCAGTTTATATATTATTGTAGACATTTTATGCATATATATATACTGGGTTTTACTTGACACCAGCAAACCAGTGCTTGCTTATGTTAATGTTTTACATGAAACGCAGGTGGATGGTAGACATGGCTATTTTCTTAAGCTCCACTCTCATGTTCTTTACCACTTTGCAAGGAACTCTGGCAGTATACACATTAGACAATTTGTTCCTTCAGCATTTCTCCATGGACAGGAGTCAAGTATAGGCCAAAATGTATGAACTCATTACATACCCAGGTAATGTAGACTCATGCACACTCTATGCTATAACATCACTCTGAGGCCAAGGTAATCAGGAGTGACCAGTTAATAGTTTCTGGTGGTGATAAAAAGGATAGGCTCTGCTAATCAACTTCTTTTGAACTTGTCCCTTAATGATGCTGCTACTTTTGAATAAGCTGGATGCCTTGCCTGCTTCTCTAGGAAAAAAGAGATATGTATTCTCTTTTATCAAGTGGATTTGGATTTATAATCATAATCTGTAGTGGTCTTAATAATAACTGACCCTGCTTTCTAATCATCTCTAGAAAGTCTACAAATCACTTATTTTAATAAAGTCATTATTTTGGTACACATCTTCTGTCTTCTTACTGACATATGGTTGACTATTCCAAATCACAGTTATTTTCAGTGAACCTGAAAATATTTGGTGTCTATTTCAGGAAGAAATGTTTACAATCTAATTTGGAAACTCTCCCTTCCATCTCCCACTTATAACTCTATTTGCCATTCTCCTCAGAACAATTTCAAAATCAGTTTGTAGTACTAAACATTTCAGTACTCAATTGGTCAATAGGGAGATACATTTTAAATATAGCAACTAAAATAATTAACTCTCCTCAATGAAACTCTTTCTAATAATTTTCCTTTTACCATTGGGACATCTCAATTTTCCCAGTAAGACAAAAATAATTACTTCTGTTTTTTTAAAAAAGAGAGAAGTTAAAAGATTCTCTGAATCTATACAGTAATTAATAATAGTACTTAAATGCCTTCTATGAATCCTAAATTCCATTCTATTCTTATACAATTTTATGGTCTATGCATTTACCATAGGTCATTGAGTTTTTCTCACTGGGAAAGCAAATTCTGCTGTCTCTTATTTTGTATCTACTAAACATGATAATAATAACAGTATATGACAGCAGTTACTAATGTCAGACATGAAAATGGATAACAGTTTTCTCTGAACAATTAGTTACCTGGCACTGTTTTAGAAAAAATGTATTTGTTTCTAATAATTTTACTTTTGTGTAGATTTGTGAAAGAAATAAATTATGGTTTAAGATAGAAAATGCTGATTATATGAGGCGACAATATCTTTTATTTCACTAAGAAAGAAAAATACAATCAATTAAAATATATCGATTGTAAAGTGCAAACCTACTTCAGAGTTGTTAACATGTGAAAAAACATTGCATCTTAGAATGAATTAAAGGCAATACTATAAAGCCTGCTTTCTAAAATTTTTGGCAATTATTTCATCTAATGTAGTTTTTTGTGGATGCTTTGATGTACATATATACTTTAATCTTTGGACTGCTTGTGAATATTTTGGTACTTTCCATACACAAACTTTTTTTTATAGTGAATGCAAAGAGATGACTAAAAACAATCAAAATAAATGTTTTAGTATCTGTTTCATGGCTTCATTTCCCCTATCCGTTAAAAGATTTACAATTGCAGATTTTGCCCTGAATGACTTAAGTACCTTGTGAACATGCTATTCTAATTAATTCAAACCTTCTTAAGTTATTGTTACTAGAATGAATAAGGACTAAATTATATATCAACATAGATTTTTACATAGTTTTATAGAGTAGTCCTAAAATTTTCCAAATTTGTGAACTAAGAAGCAATTTTTAAAGTGTGAAATAACAGATACTGAACTTGATATCTCTACTATATTAGGTGCATATTCTTAGTTTTAGTCGGAAACATGGTTTTGAACTGTCCTTGAATTCCCAAATAAGACAGCTGAGCAATTTCTTTTACAGTTTTGTGGCTATTGTCCTTCACTCTCAGCATGTGTTGCCATACCTTGTCATTCGAAAAAAGGAGAGAGATCTAAATAATAGTCTATTTCATCAATCACTTTTAATTTGAAATATTTTTGCAACATCTTTTAGATTGCTTTTTAGTTTTGAAGTGGAAGGTCAGTAGCTCACACAGTCAAAAGTGTGAGGATTCTGCCCTTGAAGTATTATACTTTACTGAGTTCCCCCCTCCTTCTAGTCCACACTTCATGTGGTAGACCAAAAAAGAGGTCTTTTTATTTTCCTTCAAAGTTAGAAAGATATTAAAGACATTCAGCCTCCTTCATCTAATGTCCAAGTGTAATAATGTGCCTGGGAGACACAGATTAAAACACTTCCATGGATTTTCTTTTCTTGTAATGCTTTGGCCTCAATTAAAGTCTCTCTCTCTCTCTCTCTTTCTAAATGAAGAGTAGCCTGATTTAGAAAAAAATACAAAGAGTAACCTCTGTAACCTCTGTATCTGTCAAGGGGCACTGTGCTCTTCAGAGACTTTGGACAGAAGGCAGAAAACTTGTTTCTAGTCTTCCATATTCTACTGGTGTATAGCACACAAATTTATACTCAATAAGTATTCATATAGTTCTTGAGTTAAATAATAACTAACATAGCAATGAGTGCACAAAGCTCTGGTCTCATGCTGCTCACAATGTGGGGGCGGTGGTAGGCCTTTAGAACATAGAGTGAATGGACAGGAACTGGAAAAATGAATGTAGAACAAAGATGGGAAAATAGTTTACCTAATGCATCTCAAAAAGCATGCAAGTAATAAGTTCATTTGACAATAGAAAATATGAAGCATAATAAACCAGTCTATTTTACCCAAGGTCATTTGTTTAACAGTAGTGTGCCTCATAATGACATTTCACTTAATGACAGACTGCATGCATGATGGTGGTCCCAAAAGATTATTATAAAACTGTAGAATTTCCATCACCTGGCGACATCATAGCCCTTGACTTAAAAGGTTTTGCCAAGAATGAGGAGATGGCAGAAACTGACAGGGCTGTGGCTGAGATGGCAAACAACTTTAACCTGGGTGTGGATGAGGCTGATTTGCAGGAGCTCCCGGAAGTGTCCCTGAGGACCTGACTAATGAGGAGATGCTGAAACTGCAGCTGGAACATGGATACATAGCTGAAGAAGAGGCAAAGAGAAAAGGAAACTGCAGAAGAATTAAAGAACCCCAGAAAAGCACAGCGAAGGGATTAGCAGAAGCTTTTGCAGACTCAACAAACTTTTTAAAAAGCTTGACATTGCGGACCTCAGCACTGAAAGGTTTTTGTTAATAGAAAGGAATGTTCCGGGTGCATTGCATATAAGCAAATCTATGATGAAAAAAGAAACCGAGCAAAGCACCATGGACACGTGACTGAAAAGAGTGACACCTCCTCAAGAAGAGCCTCAGGTAGGTCCTTCAGGAGGTGTTCCAGAAGAAGGCATTACAGTCATAGGAAATGACAGCTCCCTACATGCCATTGCCCCTGAGGAGCATCCTGTGGGACAGGGAGGGAGGTGGAAGACATGGTATTAATGACCCAAACTGGTGTGGGCCTCAGCTCATGTTTGTGTTTGTGTCTTGTTTCATTCTTTTTTATGTTTAAACATTTTTTTTAAATATTAGAAAAACTTTTGGAATAAGGATATAAAGAAAGAAAATAATTTTTTTAGAGTTGTACTATGTTTTTGTGTTTCAAACTAAGTATTATTACAAAAGAGCTGAAAAGTTTTAAAAAAATCAAGTTTACAAAATAAAAATGTTAGAGTAAGCTAAGCTGGTTAATTTATTATTTTAGAAAGAAAATTATTTTTCTAAACTTAGTGTAGCCTAAGTAAACAGTGTTTGTAAAACAACAATAGTGTACAAAAAAATGTCCGGAGCCTTCACGTCCACTCCCACTCACTCACTGACTCACTCAGAACAACTTTCAGTCCTGAAAGCTCCATTCATGTAAGGGCCTATACAGGTGTACCATTTTTATCGGTATCCTTTCTATATTCAGATATGTTTAGATACATAGATACTTACCATGACGTTACAATGTCTACCGTATTCAGCACAGTAGTGTAGTGTACATGTTTGTTGCCCTGGGGCAGTAGGCTACAGCATATAGCCCGGGACTGAAGTGGACCATACCATCTAGGTTTCTGCAAGTACACTCTATGATGCTTACACAACAGAATCACTTAAGGACACATTTCTTAGAACATATCCCTGCCACAAAGAGATGCATGACTATATGTGGAATTAGAATTTGGCTCTGTTGAAATCTGAATTCAAAATAATGGGGATGGCTGAAATGCTACCTTTCCAGAGCCTGCCCCTCTAGTAATGGCTCAACTGGGTAGGATGTTATGCCATGTGCTCTTTTAGCTCTTCAATATTGCCCACTTTTAGGCAAATGTAGGTTATTTACCATAATCATGAAAACTCAGCAATTGTTTTTAATTTATTGACTTCATCATTTTTTATCACTTCATTTTTCTGATGCTTCCGGTTTCTTACCCCACCCACCATGATATGTTACGGTACAACTAAAAGTCACCATATAAGTAGGATGTCAAAGTGTTTTTTACAGACTTGAGTGCCATCCTATTTCAAGACAAAAAAATATTTATTCTATGTGCAAAATAATGTATATTATCATGAATAAAAGCATAGCTCACCTTTGTTTTTATAGGGATATAATTCACATAAGATATCACATAAAGTAAAATTCATCATTTTAAAGTATTCAATTCAGTGCTCTGTAGCATATTCACAAAGTTGTGCAACCATCATCATTACCTTCTTCCAGAACATTTCCATTACCCCAAAAAAGAAATACTCTACCCATTTGTAGTTAAACTTTAATGAGTATATTCTGTGATTAACCTCTGTGAGAAACACCTTATGTATCATGTATTATTTAACACTGACAACAGTCCAAAGAGGTAGATAGGTACATTTTTTTCTATTTTATAAATGAGGAAACTAAATTTAAGAATGGTTGATTAGTTGTACTCATTGTCAGAAATGCTTCCCTACTGTCCCCACCTTGCTGACTTCTTGTGTTCAGTAACACCACTTTTTCCCTTCCTGAATATGAAATTGATCTAGAGAGTTACTTTGTTTTATATAGAAATAAAGGAACCAAATAAGCTACAAGAACTATATCTTCTTTTCTCCATCTTTATAATTCAAGCTTGAAAAATATATATGTATGTTGAATTTTCTAGGAGGATTCTGACTTTAAATCTCTTGTTCTATTGTCTGCTCATAAGTCAGAGGGTATGTACTTGAAGTCCATATACATGAAAATCATATATTTTAGAATTACTTCTGTTAAAAGCAAACTCATTTTTTGCATCGCAGCTAAAAATTCCAATTACATTTTCTTGTGGAAAACTACGGTGTGTAAATTGTCCTGCTGGGACAATGCACTGTAGCATGTATAAAGTTCATTTTGTGGATTGTCATGGGGATACAATCTTGCATGGCACCGTTTCTATAAAAAAAATGGCTGCTCCACAGGGTAAGTTTGTAAGTCACTTTTTCCCTTACTACTTGCTATTGCATAATAAATATCAGTTGAATAAGTAAAGCTATAACTAGGTTGATATATAAATCATAATTTGGGAATTATCTATACTGTCTTAAAGAAATTCATCCAAAAGTGTTTCAAGTGTGTTATGATATATTGAAGTATATTTGTACCTTGGGAAGAATGTATACATTCCAAAAGAAGTAAACTATATTTGTAACCTGCAAAACATCACACTTATGAGAAGTTATATTAAAATCTTAAATTTATAAACTTTTATATACACTTCAGAAAACCTACCATGATACTTCCGATGTTCCTAAGCAGTAAATGCTTGTTTGTTTCTCCAGCAGCGCCAAATGCTTATCTCATAATAATTGCTGCGATGCTAAGCAGTCATTTTCTACTAGCACATTCAGTTATAAAAGAGTGAATCGCTCATTTCTACCTACAAAGCAAGATGAGCACTTAATTTCCTCTGGGTGTTCTGGGAAGGGATATTTTGGAGCATTCTCATGGCACTCAGGATGATCAGTTATTATAATATTAGTTTTTTAGTGTTACTAGATTTCTTCCCCATCCCTTCGCTAACAACACTCTGCCCAGGTTTGACAGGAGGCGGTGGTTATAGTGATATAATGAATAAAGTGCACTCAAAAGGATCAATACTGAGAACAAATTTTGCCCGCATCTTTAATAGATGCTGTAAAAAAAGGGGGGAGAGGTAGCATAATTGGAGCATCTAGTAATAATACTTTGTAGGTACTACTTTTATGTAAATTCAAAATTTTAGAGCATTAAAATTTAGTCCTAATTGTATCTTTGAGCCACAGAGAAGATGAACATTTCCATTTGGGATAAGGATTTAAACATAAAAAGTGTATAATAGCTATTTATATGTGTGTGTATAAAGTTTACTTTTTAAAAAAAGTTTAACTTCTTACTAATGCTTATTGTGTACGTTATATTATTCTTTGGTTTCTAAGTAAAAATAAGTCTAAGCCATTTTCACAAACATTGTTTATACTTTTGCTCATAGCAAAAAAATAGCTTAATTAAAGCTATTTTTCCCATTAATTTTAAAAATCTTACAGAAGATTAGTTCACATATCAGCAAAATCTTACCCTCCCCTAAAAGTGGAAACTGCTATAAGCTTTTATATGTATTAACATATTTCATCTTACAATAAGGCCTATTTTACTGATGGATAAATTTATGCATAGAAGGCCACTTAAATTATAAAGAGTGGATCTTAAATTTGAACTAACACAACCTCCTGAATTGAAACCACATTTTCAAAGGAACAGTTGGAACAAAGCTGCATTTATTTTTTGTTTGTTTGTTCATTTTATCCTAAAGAATGGAGTTCTTTGAAGAGTTGCAGTTGAGCCCTTCAACATCATGTGTATAAGATATTGGACTTGCGCTCTTAATAAACTTCACCTCAATCCTGACAATCAGCAAGAAGCTCTTTATCTGAGTAAGATGAGGGCCATAGCCTCAGAAGTACTTGTCCAAGTTCTGTCCTTTGAAAGGGAAAAATGTGGAGCCAAGTACAGATCTCTCTGATCTGAAATGGTTTCATGTCCCTTCATGGAGACAGGTGATAGGTTGAACTACCATTAAAGGACTGACTTCCAGAATATGACGTTTCCTTCAGGGGCCATCAGAATGACTGACAAGGAGAGGATGGTTGTCAGTTTCTAAGGGGGGGCTCCACCTTCAGGGCCCCTTCCCCACCCCCGCCCAGGCCACCACAGATGAGAATATGTCTACCAAGACATGATCTGCTTGGGGAGGAAAGATTGCTGATCTCTCAAAGGAGAAGCGCCAAGAGCCTTTTCCTCAGTGGGCTTTTATGGGGTTCGTTTTGCATAGGAATACAGGCTTATTAATCATTATCAGGCAGTAAAGATCAAACAATAGATCACGTTCAAAGAACTCCAGGGCCTATTTTGCATCAGGGTCAGATAGCTAAAGAGCAATAAAACTCTGAGGAACAAACTCACTTCTTGCTTGGACCCTTATTTAATTGAGAGCATTCTAAACAAAGCAGTTTTCACAGGATTTTACATATTCTTTCTTCAGCCTGATCACCCTAGGGAACCTGCCCTTTCCAGCACAAGGCTGCACCCACCTCCAGCATTGTTTCGGGCTTAAGGCATTGTCTCAGTGTTAAGTCAGGCAGGATAAGCAAGGCAGCCAAGAGATTACGAGGCTTCTCACAGACAGAATGAGGACTCAGGCTATGTCATAGCTGAGGGTCCATCACCCCCTTTTGCTGTAGCCCCCCAGGTCCTTTCCTGGGACCTCCACATGATCGTGCCTGGCCCACTTGGGGAATCTTACCCAATTTAGTCATTGGCTAACCGATCAAACATTGGGGGCTAGTTATGGATGAAGTAAAAGGAGCAGAAGTGGTGCTCCTGCCAGGGAGATAAGCCTTGTTTCCTCAGTGGCTTTTGGTCTGAAGGTTGCTCACTCAGCCTTAGCCATGAGGGGGTTACAGCTCCTTAAACCAGGCAGGGTGGTTCCCAACAAATTTCTACTGCTGACAACTTCAAACATGCTGTGGGAAACAAACTCCCAGACTTGCAGTACTGATGTGAGATCAGTCATGTACTATTTTTATACGGTTACCAAATGTTATCTAAAATTGCAAACAAGGCTACAGCAGTTTCTTACACAAATGATATAGTTAGGCTCTTTAGTATTAGACTTCTCATTTGTTACAATGAAATTCCATTTCTAGCCCTTATTAAGTTTCAAACCATTTGTAAATTGTTTTTCAATGATCCTAGCAATGGATTTTTGTACATTGAGTTGAATCAATCATATGGATATCAAATTAGACCACAATTGGTTGTTTAATATGCTTCTAGGATTTTTGATTTTTCATCCTGTATCCTAGAAACATTGTGTTCATAGTAACCAGATGGGTGGACGATGGAAAGCAGAGCCGGAGACTATTTAGCCACATCTCATTTTCGATTTCATGAAGCAGAAGCTTTCATAGTATAGAAGTTGGCAATTCATCAGGTTGTTCTGAAATACACTGGAGAACATTCCAAAATTAATGACCTCTAAAGAAACTGATAAAATATCATTTGTTTACCTAAAATTAGAGGGCAAGACAATGGCTACAACTAATCATTTCCCATCTGGGGAGCTGTTGCTAAGCACGCACAGCATGACTGGGGGTGGGGTGCACGTGTGCATTATCAGTCATTCTCCGCCTTTCCCGGTTTTCTACTCTGCCCCTTGTTTCCTGGGCTTTTAGCTCAAGATCAGCATCGTGTCCCCATTTCTGCTTGGGTCTCCGATGATATTTTTTGGCGCATGGAGTCTTTCATTTCTCAGCAGAAAATATTGAATGATCAAAAGAAACACTGGCTTTCGTTGCAGACCTTCATCTTTTAGTCACAAACTTAGGCTCCTGAGCACCACTCCTATTTTAGGCTGCTTAAAAATACTGCCAGCAGAAATAAATCCCATATCCTCCTACATGAGATATTTTACCATTCAAAATATATTGGCCAGGTTCACAATGAGGTGAATATCCTTCATAATTTTTCTATCATTCATATTAATCAGAAACTTCTAATTAATTGCTTATCTAGACTCCATTGACTCCCAATGTTTTTAATCTCTTGCCGCATAAGTTGAAAAAGGTTGGGTATGTTTTGTTAAAATGTGTGTATATATATTTGTGTGTATATATATTTGTAAATTAAATAATACAATGCATATCAGACTGCATTATACATTGTAATACATATACACATGCATGAAAGAGAAGTTCTAATGTTTTATAACTAATCTTAATGAATGGTCATATACCAGCCCACCTAATCACACACCCAGAGGATATATCCCTTATTTTGAAAGGCACTGGTATTAATTTTTCCAGACTATTCCAAATCATGTCTATAGTTTAGATCTGTGTGTTTCCATGCCCTTGTCCTCTCTGATTTTATCCAGAAGAGCTGAGGTTTTTATTGTGCATTAAAGTTTCTGTGAGTTTTATCTATTGTGTTGTAAGGATACCGTAATGAACTAAACAATGGTCAGCAAGCTACAGTCCCTGGACCAATCTCTTTTACCACTGAATTCTGTAAATAAAGTTTTATTGTAACATGGCCATACCTATCTGTGGTGTGGCTATTTTTACACTGCAGGGAAGAACTGAGTAGTTGTAACAAAATGTGTAGCTTACAAAATTTAAAATATTTATTTTCTAGCCCTTTACAGAAAATGTATACTGATCACTGAACTAAATGATAAAGTATTGTGTTTCACTAATAATATTTACAAAGAGATTGATATCAGAATATAAGAATACCAGTAAATATTGCTATGCCTTTTAATGTAAAATTTATATAGGAATGGATTACAACTCTGGTTTAATGCTAAATGAATACATGATAAATAAAAATAGGTTTAATTATGGACTTAAATTTTACCCTACATAGTTCTATTTACATTATACATTTCTATATTTTCTTCAGTTCCTATTACAGTATAACAGAGGTATAATTTGGTTTTGCTTATCATTTTATTGAAAGTGTAGTTGTGGAGTTCTTAGTAAAGCATCTAGCATTCTATTAGGCACTGGAAAAAGAAAGCTTTAAAATATGTATTTTCTGTAGTTTAAGCAGGGTAGCTGGAAACAGGAAAAGCCCTGCTGATACAATCGCCGAGCCTGTTTTTTCTAAGTATCACAAAAAAAACAATCAAAACAATGAAACAATATGATTTATAAGTATTTTCATGTTATGTCACTTGGTACTTACAACTTTAAGAGACAGGTAATGTACCTATTACTGTCCCTGTTTTGCTATTTAGAAGCCAGAGGCTTAGGAAATTTAAATAACTCATCAAAAGTCACATGACCATTAAGTGACCAAGTGTGAGCTTGAGTCCAATTCTCAGATGACTATAGATCAGAATCGCCCTCGTGTTGACTGTTTGTGAGGGCTTCTTGATAAAATTATCTCCCATGGTTAATTAATCTGTATTTTTATTTACATTTTAAGTTTCCGTTGAAGCTCTATGCTGTTATTACAGTGTGCTGTATAAACTACAATTTGCCGGAAAGAATTGGCTCTCTGAAGAGAGTTTGGCTCAGATTGGAGAAGCAAATGGTTCTGAAGCGTAATTTGTTCCTACTCACACAGATGTTATGTGTTGTGTGATGTCCTTTCACACAGCGGCGAGTGGGGAATCTGATTTGTGTGTGTGACAATCTACACAGGCATGGAGGGCAGCTAAGAAATACAAGATTAGACACCTGCCTATAAGAGACTTCTAATCCAATTGGAGACCAAATTTAATCTGATAAAAAATCCAAACTGTTATTATAAGGTGACATGTATAAGTGGATTAGACAGAAGATTAATATAAAGATTCAGCAGAGAACAATTTCTGGGTCATGGAAGACTTTAAAGCTAGTACATAATTTGTATGGTAAAGAATATTGTCATTGGTAAAGAGGTAGAAAGTAGAGAGAAAATGTGTTTCAGGTGTGGGATTTATTTATGTAGGTTCATTATTTTAAATAAGAAAGAATAAAGTGGGAGGTCAAAGTGATATTTCAAATCTAAATCCAAGAGTCTTTGTGTTATCAGGTTTTCCTCCTAAAGAAGGGCTGTCACTATTTAGTTTTCTTCTGAAGAATCACTAATGTGACTAAGTATTGAAATTTTTCCACAATCAAAAGTATGTGGGTGTGGGTGTGTGTGCATGGGTGTGCACACACTTGTGTTTGGAGTAAGAAGAGGTAGGCTCTGCTTTCTACTGCAGATCCCTGGCTTGAATGTATCAAACCCTGTCATAGTTAAATAAACATATTCTGTCAATCAGTTAATCAATCAGCTTTGTCCACCTTAAGCATGGCTAGGTCTCAGGCATCTTCTCTGATGTACTTTTGGCCCTATGATCTCTCAAGTGGTCAAACTTAAAATGCATATGAAATTTATTTTTGTTGGACATTTATATAACTTATGACATGATCCCCTGATAAGTCTAGTACCCACCTGACACCATACATAGTCATTACTGAGCATTGGCTATATTCCCTAGCACATCCTCATGACTATTTTGTAACTGCCAGCTTGTACTTCTTAATCCCTTCAGTTTTCCCCCAGCCTGCTGAGTGCCCTCCCACCTGGCAACCATCCGTTTGTACTCTGTATCAATTAGTCTGTTTCTGTTTTGTTTATTCATTTAATTTGCTTTTTAGATTGCACATATGAGTGAAATCATATGGTATTTGTCTTTGTCTGACTTATTTCACTTAGCATTATACCATGAAGGTCCATCCATGTTGTCCCAATGATAAAATTTTATTCTTTTCACAGCTGAGTAATATCGCATTGTATATATGTACCACATCATTTTTTTTTACTCAATCATCAGTCAATGTCATTAGTTTGCTTCCATATCTTGGCTATGTAATTAACTCTCTCCCTCCCTCCCCCTCCATTCCTCTCTCTCTCTGTAATCTGGAATTCATAGTACTCGCTAGAAAACCTAACAGTAAATTTTCAGTTGATGAAATTATTTACTGTCAAGTCCATGTATCCACAGAAATCAGCAGATCTGCACTTTGCAACAAAATTGGTGTGTGTACCTTGTCAACTTAAAAACAACAACTCTTGCAGAGGATCAGTGTTCATATGATAAACTTCACATCTAGACTCCATATGTGCTGTCCTCTGTCACATGTCACACTTGTCAATCCATTTAGTAAATGTGAGGATGATGAGAAGGGTTTCCAAACCTGTATAAATGATCAATCAAATACAATGTTTGCATCCTTTAATAGACATTATTCTGACTTAGTTAAATAATCAATTCCAGAAAAGGACACTCATAAAAATTTCTTAGAAGATTGATGAAATTATGAGGTATTGGTTGACTATGAAGAGGTTTGTTTTGTCTGGAGCCAACACACTTGCAAATGCCAAATCAAGTCAACCACATCGATTTATTGTCATTTGGTATTTCAGATGATACAAACCTCACATTTGACCCAATTAGACTTGGACTTTATCTAAATCCCTGTGTGACCAAAGTCTAAATTTTTCTAGTTATTACAAAACACTGGTTATGCTTGTATTATAGCCTAAAATAGTCTATAGGAGGTTAGATTAATTAAAAAGTACTCAGCTATTTTCATGAATGAGGAAAAAGCTGCATAAAAATGGCTGTTTTGGAAACTATGCAAAACTTTTAAAAGCAAACCAGTAGTCACATGGGATTACAGGAAAGGATATAGAAATTAAAATTAAAGGTCATAGCCAATGGCATTTCCTTATAATAAAAATACTAGGACTACCATTTTCTTGTCTTTTATAATAGATTTAAACCTTTAAGGGAAAATCATTCATATCTATGGATGAATTTACTTAATGATATGTATTAAAATCATAAAAAATATATACAGTAATGTTCTTTAAAGGTTTGAGTTTGTAATATTTAAAACTCTTTTAGAAATCTAAGAATTAATATTGTCTTTAAAGGAAGACCCAGAATCATACTTATTTATCCTTATACTCTGATCATAACTAAAAGATAGAAATAGCAGATTTTAAAAATAGATAAAAATACAGAAAGATTTTTAATGTTATATGGGTATTCTAATTTAAGAAATACTTTATTCTCTTAAAATAAAAGTTGATAGTTGCTAGTTTAAAAAAAGTGATGTATTGTCATCATTTATTTCAATTATTAGTATATCTATTCATTCCAGTATTTTGTAGTGTTTTCAGAATAGTCACGCCAATAACAGTATGTTTAGATCACCAGTAAATTAATTTTCAAGATGTTAGTTTTATAATTTTCTAGAGTGTAAAATGGTTAATTTTAAAAAGATTTTATTTATTTATTTTTTAGAGAGAGGAAGGGAAGGAGAAAAAAAGGGAAAGAAACATTGATGTGTGGTTGCCTCTCACTTGCCCCCTAGTGGGGACCTGGCCCACAACTGAGGCATGTTCTCTGACTGGGAATCGAACCAGTAATCCTTTGGTTCACAGGCCAGCAGTGCTCAATCCACTGAGCCATCTCATTTAGGGCTAAAATGGTTAATTTTACCTTTTGTTTTTGCCTCCTTTGTTAAGGAAGAAGACTCCTATTTAAAAAAAAAAAAGAAATGGTGTAATTATTACTTTTTAAAAATCTCTGTAATGTGTGTGACAATAGATTTCATCTATCATTCTGTATTGAGATAGAGCAAAGCCCTTTACATTAGCTAGTCTGTTATTTGAACGTAAAACCCATCTCCTCAGCGGTTCCAGAAGGATAACTATGAGTGTTCTGTGAGGGAAGGGTAGGAGTTCAAGCAGTTTAAGCTTGTCATCTTTACATTCCCTATTCTTGCTGTTTCTTCTCATACACCCCTAATTTCTCTGCTTCTCCCTCTTGTGTCATGATTGGATTAAAGTGTGACTATAACAAGTGGTTCGAATACCAATACTATATCTCATGTACTCTGCATACAGTGTTAACATTCAGGTTTAGTGTAATAAAGGAGACACAGCGTTTTGTCCTCTGGGAAAATGTCATTATTCCTATTTCCATTTGGGCATTCTTGCTCCTGCCTGATTTTTTTTTGAACCATTTTGGTAGTCTGTGCCACCAGCTTTAATGGCGATGATTTTTAACTTTTTTTTTTTAAGAGGATATACTGTCAGGCAGTTACAGAAAGCTTCCTTACTTATCATTTAAATGTATGCTGTTCCCTTTGCAGTTGGGTTTGACGTACACCATTAGTGGTGCTTTCTCTTTCTCTATTTGTGTTTGCTTTCTCCTAATGATTGCTCTGTTCTGTCACACAATTCCTTGTTTGTCCTGCCCACACATTTGGCAATGTCATCTGTCAGGTTAGGATTGTGCACATCAAGCAGGAGAAAAAAGATGGAGGATTCAATTATCTTCTATGCTCTGAAATTTATTCATATATTCCATGACAGGTATTCTTAGCAAATGCCTAACTGTGTGCACTTGTCCTTTGGGGATCAGCACAGACACACCCATTTAGCAGTTGGCTTCAGAATGATTTTGCACTTGCTGAGTACACATCCCCTAATGTGAGGGAAACCAAGCTAAATTTAATCAAGACAGATTCACAGAACGATTAAGGCAGGCACAGAGATTTACAGCTGGAAGGGATCTTTGAGTTTCACAGATAAAACAATTGAGGGCAAGGGAGAGTGAGGTTGGTGGCAGGGTACTATAATTAATCTAAAGTCACACAATTAGCAGGAAGGCCAGAATCGAAATTTAAATCTCCAGCTTGATGTGTGCCCTCACACAGTGTGGCCACGCAGTGGCCTGGTGGGAAAGAGTGACGTGGAAAATGAAGGCTCTTGATTCTGAATTGCCTCCCGCCTGGAGGATCTGAAAAATAAATAAGCAAATAAAAAGCCTCAGGTTGGCCTGCGGATTTCATCCCTGCCAATCAACATTTGGATTTGAGAGGAGTATTAGCATGTGTTACCATATCCTTTAGTGCAGCCCCTGCGTATGTGGCCAAGAGCAAACTCGCCATCTGGAAGAGTGAAGCCATCAGAAGAGCTGCCCTGGCATGTCGACCTCGATCAGATCAACCCCTGTCAGAGAGTCAGGCCCAACCCGAAGCTGGAGACCAGAGTTCAGAAGCTTCGCCAGCGCCCTTTTTTCTTTCCAGAATTGGCATGGGGAATGGGTTTGGAGGAAAGGGTAGCAGTAAAATAGGTTCTCTCTTAAGAGAACCTTTGAAGATTTGAATCACAAGTAAGCCGGGCCACAAAGGACAAGGCCCTGAGCGTAGTCCACCTGTGTTGGAATTTCAACGGCAGCAACAACAAAAAACCCACTCATACCGGTGACTGGAAGTAGATTTAAGCTGGATAACTTCAACCAAAAAAAGTTAAAAAAAAAAAATCAGCCAGATGGTGAGGACTCTCAGAATCTTGTCTTATATTTAATGTTGTTAGAAGAAGAAGTATAGGGGAAAATACTAAAGCCATCTCTAAAATATTTTTTTTTTAAATATCAAGTGAAGGAGGAAGCAGATGTTGTACAAAAGAAAGGAAAAATACCGGTTATAAATTCCTCAGAGACAAATGTTGACAAAGTAACCAGAAGGTAATTATAGAAGTTAGAGCTAACTGTTGTTATATAGACTATTTTAAGAAGTAGTTAAATAACAATTAGCTCATCATCTGAAAAGTTAACAGGAGACTACACGGCCAATAATCTGATTGAGACTTTAACTGATGTTTTACATGCTATGGGATTATGTGGAAAGGTTTTTTCTAAGATTCTATAACTCTATATAAATGTTAGTATGCGTACTAGTATAAGATATTTATATTAGTCCAAGATATTTGGTTATGGTTAGATTTATCCTTTATGTTTTGGATGTTTACGTGTTTTTTTGTTTGTTTGTTTGTTTGTTTCTAGTACTCTAGATTCATTTACTAAGGTATTTTTCTAATATTTCTCAGGGTTTTTTCTTTTTTTTTTTAATTATCTGATACTCAGGTATGTTTCCATGGATAATTCATCCTCATAAAAATTGAGAACTTGCAATATGTCATGCATTCTGTGTCAGGTATTGTGGAAATACAACACAAAAGAGGTTTTGATTCTGTTTATAAATTGCTTGGTGCCTATAGTGATTCTCAGATTGTATTGTGTTTAGCTTTCAGCTATGCTGATCATAATTGTTTTTTGTAGGGGGAGGGAAATGAAGTTGAAGTCTGGTTGGATGTAGCACATGCCAGGCTATATTCCCAGGCAGTGAGAGAATCACTGAGGCCACGACATTTATCCTCCAGCAGTGGTCTTGGTACCAAATTGTCATCTGTATTGTGTACAGCACAACAGGCAACACCCTGTGCCAGGTTTATTTCACTCAGAGGGAGGACGTAGAATGGGAAAGAGAAAGTTCATCACATAACATTTCCTCCAGGTTTATCCAGTAATCCATCCAGGTACTGCTTTCCAACTGCCGTGAGGGGAATGCTCAGTTTTAAGGGTTGAGACCACCCAGTTGGGTGCAGGCCACCTCAGATAAACTAGCCTCAGGTGCCAGGGCCTGTGAGCATGTCTGACCGGCCTGCGGAAGGGCCATGTTTTACAGGGGACACCACATATGGAGGCCAAGGCTTTTATTTTATAGCAAGTGTTTGTACTTTTTTGGGGGGGTCTATATGTTCATTCATGGTCCCAGTTACAGATGTAGCTCCCAGAGTTAATAAACAATGAAGTCTGCTAACACAGTTCCTTGTTTAAGCATTTTCTAACAAACAGTGCTGAGGAAAGTAAACCTGAGACCACCTTCCAAAAGATGAAAGGTATAGCCTGCTGTTAATCCTTTCTCCCAAGATGGTCTGTAAGGAGAAAAGGGTTATAATGAGCACTGTGTTTCAAGCAGATTAGCTTGTAGCATATTTAAAAGGAGGTACTGGCAGTGAAGCTGGTTGTGGGGGGCAGAGCTAGTGAGTAATGCAGGGCATATAGTAGACACTCAGTGTGCGTAAAGTGATGAAGAAAACACTATGGCAGGTTAAATGAAAAATAATGCAGTCATATGAATAATATGTGGGAAATGAACATGGCAAGGGGGGACAGATCAGAGTACTGTGCTACAGGTATTGAGGCCAGGAATTAAACCTTGGTCAGGAACCTATAACATGTCATCAGTTAGTTAATCTGGCTCTGAGACTCAAAGTGAGTAGAGAGTGAATGACAAGTTTCATCTTATATAGAAAGAAAATATGAATATGATGATTTTAAAGCACATAGGCAGAAGAAAATAAATTAACAACATACAGTTTATTAAGGACCATATAGGCATCCTGGACAGATTCTAGAAATAGTCATCTCCTGAGGTGGACACCGGCTAGCAGTGTCCACGTCATTATGGATGAAATAAAACATACACACGGACTACTGAGTCTGGTGGAGGAAATAAGACGACAGCATGGCTTTTCTCTCAAGGGGAGCAAAAGTTGCAACCTCCGCCATGACAGGCCTTTATTCTCTATCTCCTCACATTACAAGATGGCTCTCCTTCACTATCCCCAGGTTACAACAAAGGAGCCAAGGCCCCTCATTACATCACTGAAGAAGGGTATTAGCAAATGAATAGACAGCCAGTTACAAGGTCTCTGCAAGGTACTTGCAGGGTGAGGGGGTTTTAGCAAAGAGCAAGCTTCAAAAGATCCTAGGTATATTGCAAATCTGTTACCCACGAGGGAATCTATCTGTGGGCATGGGCCCTGTGCATCTCCAAGTGGGAGCTGGACCCACGCCAGGCAGAAGGGTCTGCCACAATCTCCCTTTTGTTAAATAAGTATAGTTAAAGTTTAACATAGATTCCTAAACTTGAATTTTACATAGATCCTGGAATCAGTGTGTCTTATAAGATACCATACCTTTATCTTAAACATAACCCCCCCTCAATAAGTGAAATGGAGATAAAAGAAATAATTTATTTACTCAGTAAATTATTTATTGAGTGACTCTTATGCACCAAGCACTATCCAGGCACTTGTGGACTTCAGTGAAAAATAAAAGAAAACCAATGGAAACCCCATTAAGATAACAATAAATAAATGCATGCATAATGTTATAAGGTGGAAAATGCTATGGAAAATAAATTAATATGGAAAAAAATTCAAAGGCTTTAGTAAGTTGTTTTATCATGGGCTTAGATTTGTTTATAATCTTTTTAAAAATAAATACTTTCATTCTATAGAATTTTAAAAAGAAACAAGTATAATTCAAATTATTTACTGAATTTTTTGGTTTATAGTAAATAATCATTATGTAACTTCAAAGACCCTGTTTTTTAACACATACATTTTCAAAAATAAAAAAATAAATATAGATTATTGCAAGTTTTCAAAAAAGAATCAAATCTTGTTTTGCTCTATTTTTTCCCTGGTAAATTAATATGTACAAGAATTACTGGAAGTCATGTTATTTCCATATCAAAATTTGCATCAATAGCTTATTACCTCATTAAACCTCCTGAGTATATATGTCCAAAGAATGAATATACATATTTGGAATTCATTCCAGTTTCTTCCTTTATCGTCCTCCATCCATTATCTTGTTTATGAAAAAGAATGGAAGCGGAACAAATTATTTGACTATGAAACATTTCTCAAAAATCCCTGAGGAAAATAAAAGTCTTCCATAAAGTGATTTGGGGAGACAATGCTCCCAGCAGTATCGGAGGCCTTAAATGGCGGATGTATCCCAGCATTTCGGATGACTTCAGATTGATGCTATATATACTGTGCGTGCTTTCAGCCAGGCTTACCAAATCTCTCCCACTACTGTGGTTCATAAGTGTGAACTGAATTCACATGGTATGCAGAGAACTCACAGAAGCCCACTCTTTCCTCTCAACCAGAGCCAGTAGTACGGAAGGATTTCTGAATAACCTCAAAGACAGGCGACTTTTACTTGACATCCACAGCTTTGGAAGGATCAGAGAAAACATCATAAAATTGAATGGAAAGGTAGTGTGCCTGTGCGTCCTTTTTTTTTCTAAAAAGAGCATCCAAACATTCATCAGATTCTCTCAAAAGTTTCCCCAACTTTAAATACTATTTTTTTCTGTCAGTTTTAGAAGTTCCAGAAATCCAGACCAGTCGGTAGCACCTTTGGTGGACAGGCACACAAAGAGGGCTTAGAATGGAGCTGCAATCTTTGATTTTTATTTTACTATTTTTTTTTTCTGGATGTGACACTGGCTTTGGGCTTGGACAGAAAACGTCCATGCTATTTTGTATTGCTGTGGGTATTATGGTTATCTAAATATTCACAGGCCACCACAGGAACCTGCGAAGATGAGCAAGAAGCCAACTGGCCCGTGGTGTCAAACAGTGAATAAGCAGACTCGTGAGAGGAGCCAAGTACTTTCTGATGCCACAGCTCTGCCCAGTAAACATAGGGCAGAATGGAGTAGGCCATTGGAATACCTGTAATCGTGGTGGATATCTGAAATACCTACTCTGACCCCTAAACACAGACTGGCAAACTCTGTGACAATTCACACAAGGTAAAGTTTTACTCTGGGAGATATTTCACAATTATAAAGAGGATTGTAAGTATCACAACATTTTATGTACACTTTACCCTTTGTTTAAAATAATTAAAAATTCTCCTTGTCTCATTATAAAACTATTCCACTTCTAGAAAAATGAGTCCATTGAAATTTTTTTAAAAACAATACATATTTTAATAAAATCAGTCACTTGAAAAATTCCTTTCAATGTGTCTGAATGCAGTATAGTGTTTCATTTCTACCTCATTCCAAAAACCCAACACAGAAATGTGTGGAGGACAAACCTAATTGGATCCTGTTGAAAAGTCTGATTCTTGCCAATAGGAAGCTTTTTAGTGCCTCCACTACTGGCAGCTGTGGGTGGCCTGGAACCCTGAGGCTCAAGAGTGCAGGCTGACGGGGGCTCTTCCCTCAGAGAGGAAGGGGCTCCGGCCTGGAAGTCGGGGGAACTGTTCTCCAATCAGTGCACAGCCACTTTCCAGTTTAGGGACTTGGCAAATCACACGAATATTTGTAAATTGATCTTTTTAACTCAAGTGAACACTCATTTGGATCTCTTCATTTTTAGTGTCTTTTATTTGTTCCATAATTCCATCTAGAATTCCACATTTGGTTGTCACATCTCTCAGGCTGTGACAGTTCTTCAGAGTTTATGTTTAATGTCTTTTATAGTTTTAAGAAATACTGATAAGTATTTTGTAAAATGTTCTTCAATGGGTGTCTGTCTAGACTGGGGTTATGGATTTGAGGAGAAAGATCGCAGGAATAAAGTGCCATTTTGATGAAATCATATCAAGGGTACATGCCATCAAATGAATTGTAACTGTTGGTGTTAATCTTAATCATGTGGTTGAGGGAGCATTTCTCAGGCTTCCCCACTCTAAAGTTAATCCATTTTAATAGGGAGGTAGGAATAGCTTACTGTTGTTGTGGTTTGCATTCCCAGAAGGGAAATAATGACCTTGTTGTTTTTGATACTATAAATCTCTTCTTTGGTGAGTTACCTGTTCCAAGATTTCTTTGTATATTTTAGATACAAATCCTTCTTTTATATATGTATTTTGCAAATATTTTCTTCCAGTGTGTGGTTAATTTTTTTAAATTTCTTTACAGTACCTTTCACAAGCATAGTGATCTAGTTTTAATAAAGTATCAATTACCATATTTTCCCATAGATTGTGCTTTTGACATTATATCTAAAACTACATCACCAAATTGAAAGCCACATCAGTTTTCGCCTGTTTTCTTCTAGTTCTGCAGTTATATTTAGGACTACAACCCTCTTTGTGTTCATTGTGTTCATTTTTGTGAAAGCTTTGTGTCTCGTGTCTTTTTTTTTTTTTTTTTTTTTTTTTTTTTTTTTTTTTTGCATATGGACATCAAATTTTTCCAGAATCATTTGTTGAACATACTCTTTTCTCCATTGAAGTACCTTTACTTCTTTGTCAAAAATAGGGCTTTCTATTCTGTCCAATTGATATGTGTGTATACTTTCATTAATACCACAT
Source organism: Anoura caudifer (assembly GCA_004027475.1). NCBI lineage: Eukaryota > Metazoa > Chordata > Mammalia > Chiroptera > Phyllostomidae > Anoura > Anoura caudifer. Next base: position 10,890 of record PVKU01010093.1, on the reverse strand, counting down.
TTTCAAGATTGCCATAGCTTAACAGTACATCTTGAAATCAGGCAGGGTGAACCAGCTGTCTTTGTTCTTCTCCAGTATTGTGTTGGCTATTCTACATCTCTTCTGGCTGCCCTTATAAATTTTAGAATCAGACTGTTGAAGTATACAAAATAGCTTGATGAGATTTTGATGGAACTGCATTAAACCTATAATACTGAGTATTCAAATCCATAAATGTGGAACATCTCTCCATTTACTTAGCTTTTCTTTTATTTATTTTATTAGAGTATTGTAAGTTTCCACATACAGATTCTGTACATCTTTGGTTATATTTATGTCTGGTATTTCATTTTTAGTGTAGTTATAAATGCTAATATTTTCACATTTGAAGTTCTAATTATTCATTGCTCAAATGTAGGACAGCAGCTGATTTTTGCATATTTATCATCTATCCTGCAACTTCTATACTTACTGTGAGTTCCAGAAGTTTGTTGTAGATTCATGACTCTTTATTTTACTCAATAAGGTAAGAGTAACAATTCCCACCTGATACTCTAACTTAAAAATTAACTAACATACCATACATGACTGGCCAACACAAAACTTCAGACATAGTAAGGACTTATTAGTAAGTATAATTTTAATTTCAACAAAAATAAACTTGATGTACAAACTGTTCTCATAATTTCTTTGAGAAATCCTAAGTAAAATCTTTTATTTCCCTATTTCTGTTGTTAATTAAAAATAACTAAAGAAGCATATAGTGTGTGATTCTATGTTCTCTGTAACTAATTGTCTTTTTATTTTGTAAATTTGAGACAAAGATGATATTATTAATGCATGTGCTTTAAATTATTTTTATGGTATTTTCTCTTTTTTGCATCATAAAAGAGTTCTCCTTTACTTTTTATTGTTGTTTGAAGAAATTTGTTTAAAAATAAAATATTTCATACTTGTATATAAACATGTTATTGTACTAGATTTTATCTATAATACTATACAGATGCTGAATCCAACCCAAAGAATTACAATCTTTAACTTCATTGAGCAGAAAGTACTCATAAGTTTAGAAAATCTTTGTAATTCTTTCTTGACTTTTCTTTAAAGTGCAATTTAATCAATCAGAGTAGTCATCAGTGGGGGAATAAAAGAGCTTTACAAACTATATGGGACAGAAATAGTACAATGAGAAAAGTGTTGGAAGAAGAGATGGATTGGAACAGAGAGGCAACGGGATGTTAGAGTCAGAAAAGCCAACATATAATTTTCCATCTTTATTGAGCAAAAGAACCTTTTTTTGTTGTTATTAATATTTCACATTCTCAAGCTTTACACCAAAATTTTTGATTTCTCAAAGTACACAATTTCCAGTTAAGTAAATTTGAGGATCTCTTTGGCTTTCTGGGACAATTCGTCAATCAGGCAACCTCCCATCTGGCAAGCAGAGAAGAGACCCAAGAAGCTGTACAATGTGGACTGTATGGAAGGCTTTTATAGGTAGAAACTGGGTGGCACAATGACATTATCAGCAAAAGAAAAGAAAGGCTCACTTTGAGCAACATTACTTCCCCTCATGGAAGGCAGGCGTGCTATCAGGCAGATATCCTCTGCTTCTTCATCGGGATGGAGAGGGTTTAGGGGGCAGATTACCTCATTGGAACTGACCAGAAAATTCCAGACTGACCAATTAAGATCATCTTCCTGGGGAATATTAAAATGTAATTTGGTCAAATATGAAGTCTAGGTTTATTGCCATGAGCTTTACCACAAGTGACTCCACTTGGGGTCTATGGTTTTCTCTTCAATAGATTCAACGTCTTGATTTCGGTCCAGGTATCTGCATTTGAACAATATCAGGGTAGTCTGTGGGAGGTATTTTGAGTAGTACTTAATGTGTACTAAATTGTGTTCCCCTCAAATCATATGTTAACCCTAACCCCAATGTAACAGACCATAATGGTACAGGGGGCCTTCAAGGAGGTAATTAAGGTTAAATGGGGTTATAACAGTAGTGGCATTATTCAATAGATCTGGTGTCCCTTATTAAAAGGGGAAGAGATACCTGGGGTGCAGGTCACAGAGAAAGGCCTTGTGAGAACAAGGCGAGAAGGCAGCCACCTACAAGCTAGGGGAGAGGTTGCAGGAGAAACCAAACCTGCTAACACCTCGAACTTGACTTCTTACCTCCAGATCTATGGTAAAATAAATTTCTGTTTTTAGTCACCCAGATTGTAGTATTTTGTTAGGGCACCCCTCACAAACTAAAACAGTCTTCTAGAACATCATTTATGCTACACATCTACCATATGGTAGGTAAGTTTTATATAAGTGTGCTGAGTACTAAATACACAGGATTCCTTCCTTTAGAGAACACATAATTTAGTGTATATTAATCATTTAAAAACAGAAAAAAAATTAAGCCAACAAGATCAAGATATAGAAACACAGCCCTGGCTGGTGTAGCTCAGTGGATTGAGCATTGGCCAGGGAACCAAAGGGTCACCAGTTCAATTCCCAGTCAGGGCACATGACTTGGTTGTGGGTCTGGTCCCCGGTGAGGGGCACAGGAGAGGGAAGCACACATTGATGTTTCTTCTTCCCCTCTCTTTCTTCTTCCTTTCCCCTCTGTCTAAAAATAAATAAATAAAATCTTTTTAAAAAGATACAGAAACATCACAACTTATTTATTCCCCAAGAAATGTCATAACTGTCAAAGGGCATTTTTTCAAGAAGTTAGAGTTTCATTGGGAAAGTAATATATACACAGATACATGTAGGAGCAGAAAGAATAAATGGACACTGAGAATTGTAAAACCTTACTTATAGTTCTAATTATACTCCTATTAGTTTTTATTTTTACATCAATATTATTATGTTAGTTTCATAGTAGTTAGACAATCATGTACTTAACAGAGTACAAGATTCAAATAACAACCTGGCCCCATCCACAGTTGTTACAATATCATTTACTGTAGTGCCAATGATGTAATTTATATCTCTGCAAGTATTCTGTAACTGCCAATTTGCACTGCTTAATCCCTTTACCATATCCACCCAGTCTCCGGCCCCGCTCCCCTCTGTCAAGTGTAAGTCTGCCCCTCTGTATCTATGAGTCGGTTTCCATTTTGTTTGTTTATTTTGTTCTTTAGAATCCATGTATAGGTGGAATTGTATGGTATTTATTTTCCTCTATCTGATTTATTTCACTTAGCATAATATTGTGCAAGGAGTATAGCTTTTAATTCTTGATTGTCTCTGTATTTAATCCTCCTGAAACAGAAAAGTGGAATCAATTGCTCTTGGAAATATCACCACCTTAAAAAAATTTAATCGGGAACTTGGAATCTTCTTTTATTGTGGTGATGACTACTTTGAGTGCTAATCCAGCCACCTAGTCCGATGCCAGACTTGCACACTGTAAGTCTGGATATCTGCATCTGGTGTTTTGAGAGCAGAGAAAACATCTTTCTTTCAAGAGATATCCCGGGAGCAGCTCTACTAGAGCATCTCTGCTACTCACAACTGACAAAATGGTCAGGGAGTTCGCAATTGGTATGTGGAGGAGAAAGTCCAACTCCAATATGAAATCTGGCAAAATACCTCATCTCAAACCGGGAAGGAGCTAATGTTCACAGCGTGATTCCTGCAGGTGCTCACACTTGTAGCACTGTAACTGAGTATCAAAAAGGGACTGTCTTTTTTTTTTTTTTTGCACTCTTGGTGACAAGCTCCACAGACCCCACTGCCTTCTCAGGTGAGTCTGGGGTTTTTCCTACTGTGTTACTCTCTCCAACCTGTCCATAGTCAGAAGGTTGGGGCAGATGTCCAACCTCCCTTTTCTGTCAGATAGAGGGGAGTTGCACAGCATCCAAAGGTCTAGTCGGAAAGCAATGAGAACTGCTTTTTGAAGAAATGAAAGGTGTAAACCAGGGACAATAGAACAAAACCAACCTGCCAAACTGGAATAGCTGTATCGGTACTAGCAGCCAAAACAGGACAAAAAAAAAAAAAAAAAAAAAAAAAAAAAAAAAAAAAAAAAAAAAAAAAAAAAAAAAAAGAAAAACAACTGAAACAACTTTGCCAATGAGCAGAGATTCTACTGATAAACAAACTGCTTAATATAGTGGAAATATGATGAACCCGAAAGAAGGCTGAAGGTGGACTACAAATGCCTGGGACATCTTCTTTACCGATATTCTGGGTGTATTTAAGGGGCCCAAATTCAAAAGCAGCATGCATGTTGAAGAAAAGTGCGAAAAGGAGAGAGCATGTTTTTGTGCTCATTCTTCTTAGCATTCCGCGCTGTTTGCACTATTCTCTTCCTTCCTGCTTCAACTTGGTAATAGAAATGCTTGTTCAATCCTAGTGGACCTAATATGCACAATGTTAGAAAGTGCATTTTCCGCTCATGTGGTTAGATTTCTTTCTAAGCATTGGCCTAGAGAAGCTGAAAGACATAAAGGGACATGGCTTTGGCGGTTGATCACATTGTCACTGCTATTGTAGTCTTTATATCTGTGGAGTCTGCATCGTTTCTGATATAACCATTATTCTGTAGATAAAATTAAATAGTTGGTGTGTGAAAGGGCATGGAGTGTGTGACAGACCAATCCAAAAGGATAAAGAAATCATTAACATCAATTATGCTGTATCCAGAGGTGTCCAAATTCTTGGCATCTCTGTGCCACCCTGGAAGAAGAGTTGTCTTGGACCACGTATTAAATACATTTCGATGCATATCACACAAAAAAAATCTCATAATGTTTCAAATAAATTTACAATTTTGTGCCAAGCTACATTCACAGCCATCCTGGGCTGCATGGGGCCCGTGGGCACAGGTTGGACACCCCTGCTTTGTTTGGATAATCTTTTACGTTACTCATCTAAAAGGCAATTAAGATAAGGGTGACTATTCCCTTTGTCATGATCATAAAACCAAGGTTCATAAAGGTAAGTATTTTTCCCTCCCTTCCCCACATTCAGCCACCAGCAACTAGCAGATTTGGAACTTAAACTGGATTGTTACTCCCTGCTGGTGTGCCTTCCTGTATCTGATTATCTTTCTCATAAAGCAGAAACAGCTCTATAAATGGAGAGTGTTCCTGGAAAGAGTCGCTAATTTCAACAGGCCAGTTGAATTCACTGCTAGTTACCGCAGCTGGAAGACCTAGAACAAAGAGACCCACAATTATATCAGAAGGATCAATGGAAAGAGCTTGCAGTAGATCCAGTTTGTGTAGAAGTCAGCTAGCACCAAATCACAAGAGCTAACTGTCAGCATCTCTGCACAATTCCATGTTCCGTAGCTTGAAACCAGTAGCTTAAAATTGGTGGGAGTATTGACATCAGACAAATAAGCAAATGCTATGAACATTCAGAGCTTTTTCCTCTAGACAGACAGTTAAATATTTATTAGCACATTGGGGAGGGAGGTACATTATGAGTAACGAGTACTAGAAAAAGCATGGTCTTCAGAGTAAAAAAAAAAAAATGTTGGTTTGAATTAGACAGTGGAGTGACTTCAGCAGCATTGTTTATTTTCTCTGAATCTCCTTTCTTCTAAGAATAAGCAGCTCGTCACCTCCTTGCAGAATTGTAGGATTAATGATTGTGTATGTAAGTGGTGACATACAAAAGGCTAAGCTGATTTTAGGGGTTATTATTAGAATTAATAGAACCTCACTGCTTTTTCCTTTTGTGACAAGTTTCCACATGAGTAAAGGTAAAATCATGGTAGTGCTCTGTGGAAGACGTATGACATTGGAGAAAAGATTTTTAAAAATGGATAAAAATGATAAAATCTGTTAGGCTCTTTAGAAACAGGTACCATTATAATTCTAGCTATTTACTGTTACAACAAAATACAACACAGTAAAAAATCCAGCTAAGAGAGAGCTACTTTTGCCAAATTGAAATAACAGGAGGTAAATGGCGCTGCTCTCCTCCAAAGGATCTGTGGATTTATAAATTGGTTGGTTGGAAGCATAGGGTTTTGGTTATTTTGTTTTATATGATTCACAGCACCGAGCACTGCAGTCCTAATTTTATCCTGGGGCATCCATTCAATACTTGCTTGGAGAGAATAGTACCACCAACTGCGTCCTCATAAGCACAGCCAAGTATCCAAGTTTCTTTTTCCTGTTTGGAGAGGAATACACGCTAAAGAGCCATCTATGAAGCCTAAGATTTTTTTTTTTTCAGGGTGCAACCCAACTCTTGTATCAAAGCAATAGTTTAGATTAGCAGTGAGTTTCCATGAAAAGCATTTTACTCCAACACTCAGGAACTCAGAGAACACGAGACAGTACAAATATTGTCAAATCTTCAAGAATATACCAGGCTGTAAACAAAGAAGCATCAAAGCAGCAACAGCCCAGAAGCAAAAACAAGCACACAACGATAAAGCAATGAAAACTTGCTTCTGTTTAGTGGATATGCCGAGGGGCTTCACTGCTCCGGGTGTCTCCAACCCACGGAAATCAGGGACAATCTGTGCCTTTTTGGCCCTTCGGGCACACTGCATTGAAGGGGCGTACAGCAAACTGCAGTGCTTGCTACTGTCATACACAACAAGGCAGTCAGTAGGAAGTCCTCCACGGGGACATGATTTCATGCTGAAAATAACAGCTTTGGAACTACCTCATTTTCGGCTTATTCTATGAAAAGAGAGCTGTTAAATATCAAGCAGTCACAATGAGTCATATACGTGATCATGTGTATATTTTTTGAAACCTGGTAATGAAGTATAATTAGTGGCTTTGGTTAATAAAGTAGTTAAAAGGGTCTCCTTGCTCAACAGAAAGTGAAATACAGAAGGGTGGTTGTGGGTCAGGAGGCCTTTGAAATGGGTGTGAAATTTGCCGCTGCTTTTTTGTATTCAAATGTGTAAACACATCTACAGGGCTGAGGTTTAGGGTCTGAAATGTGAGGTTATAGTGGTAACAAAGTACGTTTTGTTGTCTCCTTTTTTAAGAGCTCTACCCAAATTGTTGGCTGACTTTCAGAAGGAAAAATATCTTAGAGAACTGGCAAAATGACCAATAGTTAACTCAATATACCATTCCCATTACAGGGAGCAAGTATTTCACTTTATGTTGCAAGAGAAATGAGACTTTGTTAGGAGATACTAGCATCAGGAAACTTGAATAGATTTGGATGAGGGAGTGTAGTTACTTATGTGCAATCTCCAAAATAATACCTATAGAATTTTGCACTTGTTTATTTGCTTCCTGATACCAATAGCATCAAAGGGCTGCTAATAAATAAGAAATCAATCTGAAATACAGACCAGTCTTCCCAGGCCCCAGAATGGAATTGGTCATGATGGATTTTCCTTATTCTCTTAATCATTGACAAGTGCTCTTGCATCCCCAGCTTTTCAGGGAAACCATTAAAAAAAAATATGGGCTTACTTCATTGTTTCATATCTTGGTTGACTTTTGCAATACTTCTTCCTACAGCTCTCAGTTCCTCCATATATTAGTAAGTATTTAAGGTTTGCCTTCATAACTGCAGCAATCTATAAATTCCTTTAAAGGGTATTTCATCTCAGGAACTAGGGGACTCAAATGTATCAGACCAAAAATTTGATTTTACTTGTAGTGAAAATAGTAGAGCACTATAACAAAAATCAAATGGTCTAGTGGTGCAAACAAATAAAATAGGCCCTCTGCCAGGAAAATGCCTGATGGAGTTCTTGCTTCAAGCATGAAAAGTAAGGCCGCCTGACCATGACAAAGATGCATGGTATTTTGTTTTTTATTGAAAATTCTGGCTTTTATAGGGCTGGTGGCCAGTGACAGAAAGCAAGGATGGATCCGTTGACTAACGCTTTGCAACTCTGCACCAGTTATTTTGGATGAGAGTTGTGTTCTCAGGCAATAAATATGTGCAAACTGGAAATGATGAGTTTCTGGATCCCTGCAAAGCATCTTTCTTTCTTTTTTTTTTTTTTTTAAATCCAATCACAGCAGCGTATTAGGCAGAAGAATTGATTTGAAAATGTACAGAGACAGTGCTGCATTCTAGGGAAGGCACATTATTGTGTAGATTTGGAAACATCTTTTTATACCTAATTGGATTTCTGTGGTTCTTAATTAAATGTTACAATTCACGTCAGCTATTGGCTGCACAAGCGCTAAGTTTGAGGGAAGTAATTGTGGAGCTATAATTTCAGTTTAGCATTCATCTTTAGTATGTAGGACACTGGCCTAGAACTTGAAATAGAAAATCAAGCTTTTTACTTCCTAGTTTTTGTGAACTAATGGCTTAATGCCTTTGAAGCTTATTTCTTCTTTTATAAGAGAGAGTATCTTCAGAAGAATAATGAGGCCAAAATTACTCTGAGCTCCTTGGACAGAGTCAAGCTGATAGGATTCCTGATGATGGTGTTATTTAAAAAATGTGTTATTAACCATTACCTTTGACTGAAATGAGTTTAAGTTCACTGAAACAAACAAACAAGCTACGCTAAGTTCACGTAGCACAAATATATTTTCAGAGAAATGTGAGAACAGGAAGATGCTCACAGATGCTCCCATTTGCTCACTCCAGTGCACAAGCTCTCACTCTCTATTTAGTAATAATATTATCATATATTTTGTTATTTTGAGGCTAGCTAAGCTTTATAATACCCATTATTTAAATTCAGCAAACATTTATTGTACAAGTAATTAAGGTTCAAGTACTCAATTTGGCAATAAGTAATTTAGTACAGTATAGTCCCTCCTCTCAAAAGGTTCACAATAGAGAGTCAGTAATAAATATTTAAACTGCTCATTGTTCTACAAGGCAACATTAAATAAAAACCATCTGAAGTGTAAAAGTTTTAACAGAAAAAAAAAGATGAATTCTGATGAAGATAAGCAGTAGACAAAGAAAACTTCCAAAAAACAATGTCTTTTAAGTTACAAATTGAAGACTGAAAAAGATCTTGCTAAGTGAAAAATAAGAGAAGCTCATTTTCTACAAGCCGAGAAAAATCCCCTGAGAAACATCCAGAAAACTGATGAAGATTTAGGGAGCACATTTGTTGTTATTATTTTCTTTATTAACAACTATGAAGGGATGTTTTCATTGCAAGATTGGCTAATAAAGGAACTCTGTGAGCTTTTCTGGTTGAGGGCTATCCACTGGAAGCTGGAGATTCTGAAGATTTCTTTTTTTTATAGTCTGCTATCTATGATAGATATTATTAGCGGTCCAATTTCCTCTCAACTAGGTGGTATTGCTAGCTTGCAAAAAAATGAAATACTTTTCCAGCTACTTTCATATCTCAGGTTCAATATCTAAAAGTTATGGTGCTTTTCTACCCTAATTTGCTGGATTTCATATATTTATAATCAAGTGTACTGGGTTTTAGAACGTGCTACACCCAAATACAGAAATACAGAACCATTGAGATATTAAGTATTTTAAACTAAAGGGATTTGAGAAAGGGTAGGTGCAGGAAGGACTCTGACCCCTCACATCTCCCCTGAAGCAAGTCATAAGAGGTGCCCTCTGGGCGCCCAGAGGGAAGGAGCATCCTGGTCTGTGGAGGCAGAAGAATTCCAGCCAGTAGAAGCCCAATGAACAGGCCTTTCAGCCAGTTTACTACCCTTCACTAGTACTCGCTGGTCCTATCACATTTTTCTATATTTCATTCTTCATTAAGCCTAGTATCAAAAAGTTTAGGTATAACTGTTTCTTAGGGTCTTCATTTTTTTAAAAAGACTTCAGTATCTTAAAAACTTACATATAGTATATATGCATGCTTTTTTTGTGACTTTGTCTTTTGTTAGTCCAATTTACAGGCCTCAGTGGGAAAACAGGAGAAAATGGCAAAAAACATAATTGTTCCCTCCCCTACACATGCTTGTGATGTTCACTTGTTTGTGTTAAAACTAATCATTGTCTTATTAAGTATGTAGTATTCTGCCACACAGCACATGTCTCCTCAGTTCAAAGACAGGAAAAGTAAGACTAAAGGAAGTTAAAGGTTTTGTCAGTTTAATGGAGTAGCAGGTAGTAGATCTGGATCTAAATCCTGCAAATTTTTATTTTGTCTTTTATAACTTATTTATTTCTATTGTTGGGGAAAAATAACTTTTCTTCTATTCTTCTAAGTTATTGGCTACAATGCCTTCTTCAACAATCATACTAAAATAGTAACAGGATAAAAATAAACAGAAGTTTAATAACACACATGCCTCCTGTATGCAGGAGAGATATCTAAGAAACTGAGGACCTTCTAAAAAATGGTCCAAGGAGACATCTTCAATATCTCCAGCTAAAGACAAAAGAAGGTGTGTAGGGTCTGGAGAAGCAGTTACAGGAGGTTGTCAGGCCAAACACAGTAAAGGAGGGTGTGGTTGTTATGCAGATTTCTCCACTAATAACAGTTTCTAGGTACCTGGGAAGACACCATTACAAATTGAGATGTTCCTTATAAATGTAAATTTCTCTTACAATAAAAGGGAACTTCTACTTTATTTTTAGGCCTTCTCCTTTGTTGGCTATCTCTTAAAAATAACCAGTCTGAAATAATCTATATACTGGGGTGGCAAATTCTGTTCCCCCTCACAGCTGAACTGTGCTATGCTTTCCTCTGCAATAGATGCTTTAAGGACATAATTAAGGCCAATTTGTTATTGACGACTATTACTAAATGGAACATTTATTTCTTAAGAAAACTAAAAAAATACTTATTTTCTCTGCAGTTGACAGGTTCAGTTTTATAATTTGAGTACCTATGTCAGTATGGATTGGTTAAAACTTTGACAGAAGTGGAGCAGTTGAATTTTGCTGAATTTACACAATTCTTCTTTTCAGTCCTTGACCTTATTTCATACAATAACATATCAGGATACTTGCTTTTTTTTTTTTTTTTTTTTTTTTTTTTTTTTTTTTTTTTTTTTTTTTTTTTTTTTT
>PVKU01010092.1:0-55411 GCA_004027475.1 Anoura caudifer | reverse complement strand
ACTCTAAGAAGACAAGCAACCCAATTAAAAAATGGGCAAAGGACTTCAACAGACACCTATCCAAGGAGGACATACAGAAGATCCAGAAACACATGAAAAGATGCTCCATATCGCTAGCTATCAGAGAGATGCAAATTAAAACCACAATGAGATACCACCTCACACCAGTCAGAATGGCCATCATAAACAAAACAACAAAGAACAAGTGTTGGAGAGGTTGTGGAGAAAAGGGGACCCTAGTACACTGTTGGTGGGACTTTAGACTGGTACAGCCACTATGGAAAGCAATATGGAATATTGTAAGAAAACTAAAAATGGACCTACCTTTTGATCCAACAATTCCACTGCTAGGATTATATCCTGGAAACCGTGAAACACCAACCCAAAGGATCCTATGCACCCCAATGTTCATAGCAGCTCAATTTACAATAGCCAAGTGTTGGAAGCAACCTAGGTGCCCATCAATAAATGAATGGATCAAGAAACTATGGTACATTTACACAATGGAATTCTATGCAGCAGAAAGAAAGAAGGAGCTCCTACCCTTCGCAACAGCATGGATGGAACTGGAAAGCATTATGCTAAGCGAAATAAGCCAAGAGGTGAAAGACAAATACCATATGATCTCACCTTTAACAGGAACCTAATCAAAAAAACAAACAAACAAGCATAATATAACCAAAGACACTGAAATTGAGAACAAGAGAGGAGAGGGATAGGAATATCCAGGGAAAATGGGAAGGGATTAGAGCAACAAGTATGAAAGACATATGGACATAAGCTAGGGGGTGTGGAAATGGGAGGGAGCTGGAGAGGGCTGGGGCGGAGGGACGGGATGGGAGTAGAAAACAGAAAACTGTATAAGAACAACAATTAAAATAAAATTTAATTAAAAAAAAGACTTAAATATAAGTTGTGATACTATAAAAGTCCTAGAGGAAAACATCAGCAGGAAAATCTTAGATATTCCACACAGCAACATCTTCACAGATATGTCCCCTAAAGCAAGGGACATAAAGGAAATAGTAAACAAAAAGCTTCTGCACAGCTAAAGAAAACAGCATGAAAATGAAAAGAGAACCAACTGTATGGGAAAACGTATTTGCCAATGACTCCTCGGACAAGGGTTTGATCTCCTAAGTATATGAAGAATGCCCACAACTCCACTCCAGGAAGGCAAAAAACCCTAGTAAAAATGAGCAAATGACTTGAACAGACACTTCTCCACAAAGGACATACAGAGGGCCCAGAGACATATGAACAGATGCTAAGCATCACTAGCCATCAGAGAGATGCAAGTTAAAACCATAATGAGATACCACTTCACACTGGTCAGAATGGCCATCATAAAGAAATCAACGAACAAGTGTTGGAGACGATGTTGAGAAAAGGGACCCCCCAGTGCACTGTTGGTGGGAATTCAGACTGGTGTAGCCACTGGGGAAAACACAATGGAATTTCCTCAGAAAACTAAAAATGGAACTGCCTTTTGACCCAGCAATTGCACTGCTGGGATTATAACCTAAGAACCCTGAAACACCAATCCCAAAGAACCTATACACCCCAATGTTCATAGTAGCACAATTTACATAGCCTAGTGCTGGAAGCAACCTAAGTGCCCATCAGTAAATGAATGGTTCAAAAAACTATGGTACATTTACACCGTGAAATACTATCCAGCAAAAAGAAAGAGGGGGCTCCTACCCTTCACAATAGCATGGATGGAACTGGAGAGCATTATGCTAAGTGATGTAAGCCAGGTGGTGAGGGACAAATACCATATGATCTCATCTCTAACTGGAACCTTATCAACAGAAGAAAAAAGCAAGCAAAATATAACCAGAGACACTGAAAGTAAGAACAATCTGACAGTAACCAGAGGGGCTATGAGAGGATAATGGGAGGAAGGTTTTTCAGTAACTACTGTAAAGGACACATGGACAAAACCAAGGGGGAGGGTGGAAGTGAAGGAGGTAGTGGGTTTTGGCTGGGGTGGGGGTAGTGGTTGGGGGAATGCAGACAACTGTAATTGAACAATGAAATAATTAAAAATAAAATAAACTTTTAAAAAAGAAACTACTATATACTAGATACAAAGGACATAGGAATTAATAAATAGAGCATTACTTTGAGAAGTTCAAAACAAGAGCAATATAAGTTTAAGTTCTATAACAAGTGTATTTATTATATATTCTTTACTATTAATTAAGCATATTTTAAATGCTGAGGCTGCACCAAATAGGTGCCAGGTGAGCCAACCAGATATAATCCTTGCTTTCAAGATCCCACAGTCCTGCACGGGAGAGTTTATAATCTGGTAAATACAGTGAGAAAAGTGACCTGAACAAAAGTAGGAGGCTGCTGTTTTATGAGAATGGTCTTAGGTTAAAGAACTGGAGAGGTGATATTTGCTTAGAAAGGAAGATCAGGAAAGATCTCTGATCTGGTAATATTTAAACAGACAGACATGAGGAGGAGGAGGAGAAGAGGAGATGCCTTAGAAAGAAAACTGAAAGTACTTCTGGCCAAGATGGAGCCATAGGTGGACACACTGTGCCTCCTCTCACAACCAAAATGAAGGACAACAAAAATTTAGAATCAAAAAAACACTCAGGACAGATAGAAAACTGAATTGTATGGAAGTCCAACAATGATTCACTGAGACCCGTAAGACGGGCAGAGTTGGCAGCTGGTGGAGAGGGATCGCGGCAGGAAAAAGCAGTGGCTAGTGGTCCTGGATGTGCAGGTGGTTGTTGGCACACCCCAGTCACACAGGTGGCAGTGACTGGGTGCGAGAAGGCAATGAGGAGACCCAGTGAGGTGCACAAGGTGGCTGACCATGGTCACACATTCACGAGCAGATAAACCAGGCGAAAACAGGCAGTGAGACAGACTGTGCCAGCCAGGGCCCCAGTGCTGGGAAGTGAGGCCTAAAAGCACAGATTGAAAACACTTATGGGGCTTGAGGTGCCCAGAGAGACTCCTGGACTCATAGGAGAGTTTGTTGGAAGGCCCACAGGGTCCTGGGATGTACACAAGCCCACCCACAAGGAAATCAGCACCAGAAGGGCCCAATTTGCTTGGGGAAAGTGGCCAATAGAGTGCAGAGCAAGCGCCATTGTTCCCCCTCGAACTCTGCCCCCACAAACAGCCGTCACAAGCCAGCAACTGGGCTGCCCTGCTCTGGAGAACACCTAGGGCTCTGCCCCTCACTACATAACAGCCGCAACCAGAGGAAAAAAAAAAAACCCCAAAAACAAAAAAACAAAAATGGCTCAAATGGGAGAACAGATCAAGACCCCAGAGTGAATTCATCTAAGTGATGAAGAGATAGCCAACCTATCAGATGTTGATAGGTTCAAAGCCCTGATGATCATGATGCTCACAGAATTGGTTGATTTTGCTCACAAATTAGATGAACAAATGAAGGCTACAATAAATGAAATGAAGGAAAATGCACAGGGAACCAATAGTGATGGGAGGAAAACTGGGACTCAAATCAATGGAGTGGACCAGAAGGAAGAAACAAAGAAACAAACAGAAAAGAAGGAAGAAACAGGAATTCAAAAAAATGAGGAGAGGCTTAGGAACCTCCAGGACATCTTTAAACATCCCAACAGCTGAATTATAGGGGTACCAGAATGGGAAGAAGAAGAGCAACAACTGGAAAACTTATCCGAACAAATAATAAAAGAGAACTTCCCCAATCTGGCAAAGGAAATAGACCACCAGGAAATCCAGGAAGCTCAGAGTGTCCCAAAGAACTTGGACCCAAGGAGGAACACACCAAGGCACATCATAATTACATTAGCCAAGATTAAAATGAAGGAGAGAATTCTAGAAGCAGAAAGGGATAAGGGGACAGTCACCTACAAAGGAGTTCCCATCAGACTGTCAGCTGATTTCTCAAAAGAGACCTTACAGGCAAGAAGGGGCTGGAAAGAAGTATTTGAAGTCTTGAAAGGCAAGGACCTATATCCAAGATTGCTTTATCCAGCAAAGCTTTCATTTAGAATGGAAGGGCAGTTAAAGTGCTTCTCAGATAAGGTCAAGTTAAAGGAGTTCATCATCACCAAGTCCTTATTATATAAAATGTTAAAGGGACTTACCTAATAAAAAGTAGACAAAAAATAGGACAGTAAAAAGACAGCAAACTCACAGATATTAACAACCACACCTAAAACAAAAGCAAACTAAGCAAACAAGTAGAACAGGAACAGAAACACAGAAATGTAGATCACATGGAGGGTTGACAACAGGGGAGTGGGAGGAGGAGAGGGAGGAAAAGGTACAGAGAATAAGTAGCATAGACGGTGGGTAGAAAATAGACAGGGGGAGGGCAAGAATAGTGTGGGAAATGTAGAAGCTAAAGAACTTATGACACATGGACATGAACTAAAGGGGGGAAATGTGTGTGGGAGGGGGTGTGCAGGGTGGAGGGGAATGATGGGGGAGAAATGGGACAACTATAATAGCATAATCAATAAAATATATTTAAAAAAACAAAAAACTTATTTTTTTTTCATTTTTCTGTAAGTGGAAAACAGATTTTTGCTTTGTTTTCTTTTTTTACCATAACTATTTTATTGCATTTTTCCAGCACCACTTATCTCCCTTACACCCCCACCAATGACCACACTTTTGTCCATGTTCTTGAGTCCTTTTTCCTTTTTGGTCAATTCCTCCACCTCCTAACCTCCCCCTGACCACAGTAGCTGTCATCCTGCTGTCCATCTATGAGTCTGTTCCCATTTTGTTTGTTAGTTAAGTTTGTTCATTACCTCCCACATATAAGTGAAATTATACAGTATTTGTCTTCCTCTGACTGGCTTCTTTCACTTAGCATAATGTTCTCCAGGTCCATCTATGCTGTTGCAAAGGGTAAAATTTTCTTCTTTTTCATGGCAAGTAGTATTCTATTGAACATTCCATAGTTGTTTTATTCACCCATGTACTGAGTGACACTTGGACTGATTCCATATCTTGGTTCTTGTAAATAACACTATAATGAACATAAGGGTGGTTATATTCTTTCAGATTAGTGTTTTGGGTTTCTTTGTATATATTTCCAGAACTAGGATTGCTGGGTCAGAAGGCAGATCCATTTTTAAGTTTTGAGGTATCTCCAGACTGCTTTCCACAGTGGCTGCATCAATTTGCATTCCAAATCTTCATCAGCATTTGTTCTTTGCTGATTTATTGATGATAGGCATACTGACCAGTGTGTGGTGATATCTCATTGTGGTTTTTATTTGCATTTCTCTGATGATCAGTGACATTGAGCATCTTTTCATATGTCTATTGACCATCTGTAGGTTCTCCTTGGAGAAGTGTCTATTCGGGTCCTTTGCCCATTTTTTAATTGGATTTGGGGGGGTTAGTATTGAATTTTATATGTTCTTTATAAAATTTGGATATTAATCCCTTATCCAATGTTGTCAGTAAATGTGTCCTCCCATTCCATGGGTAGTCTTTTTATTTTGTGGGTGGTTTCCTTTGCTGTGCATAGGTTTTTTTAGTTTGATATAGTCCCATTTGTTTATTTTTTATTTTGTTTCCCTTGCCTGAGAAGATATATCAGATAAAATATTGCTACAAGCAATATCCAAGATTTTAATGCCTGTATTTTCTTCTAGTTGTTTTTTTTTCAAAGCTGTTCTCATGAAATATATTTTACTAGAAGAATTTTGGATAGAGTAATTAATTACTGTCTCAGATGAATGAAATGTGATGCCCAAAGTCACACATCAGGCAGAGCCACCAGGTATCAAACTGTTAAACTGATTTTTTTACTGTATTATACCAGTTCCAAGTAAAGAAAACTTTCCAATACAATGAATAACTTTTTAAAGGACATCTTAATTTATACTCCAGATCTCTGTACAGCCATCACTCTGACTGGTATTTGAGTGCAGGGAGCTGTGAGTTTTCACAGGAGAGGGTTGTAACAGGCAGATAATTCTCCCTAATGCCTTCATGCAGTATCAGGAAGCCTAGTTTGACACTCACCCAAGCTTCATCCTCCAAACAGCTTTAGTAAAAACAAAGTTGATATTTTTATTTCTACTTTTGAGTCTTGCAAGGTCACATGGAAAAGAAAGATGTAAATTGTTGAAACACCTCAAAGCCCAACTACATATGCTATATTTTGCATATATTTTATAGTGGTTAACAAACAAGCAAGCAAGATACAAACAGAGACATTGAAATAAAAAACAAACTGACAGTAACCACAGGGGAGAGGGAGGGGGGAGAATAACAGGGGAAAGAAGGACAAGGGTTGTCAAGGAACATGTATAAAGGACCCATGGGCATGGACAATGGGGAGGGGGTAAGGATTGAGTGTGGGAGGTGGGAATGGGTGGTGTGGAGGAGAGTGATGTGAGGAAATAGGGACAACTGTATTTGAAAAACAATAAAAAAAACAAAAACAAACAAAAAACTAACAAAGAAAACATTGGCACTGGAGCCAGACTGACTGAGTTTATATCTCAGCTCTGACATTTTCTAACTGTATTGCTCTGGGTGAATTGCTTAACTTTTCTGGGCCTCTGTGAAATTGGATAAAATGTAGTAGAATGTGTCTTAAAGTGTTTTGTAACAATTTTTTAAAAATTAAAAAAACTGTCCCACACTGTCCTGGCTGGAGTGGTTCACTGGACTGAGTGCTGGCCTGTGAACCAAAGGGTCACTGGTACAATTCCCAGTCAGGGCACATTCCTGGGTTGTGGGCCAGGTCCCTAATAGGGGCGCTCAAGAGGCAACCACACATTGATGTTTCTTTCCCACTCTTTCTACTTCCCCCTCTCTGTAAAAATAAATAAATAAAATCTTTTAAAAAGAGACTGTTTCACATAAGCGGACCCTATATGAGTGTTATTTTTGTTTTCCTGTAAGATAAATTTAATCAGCTAGTTTTTAACAATGGTTTATTACTATATATAAGGGACAGAATTTCAAGAAGACTGTCCATTGTATATAGGGGTTTTTATTGCATTAATATTTCAAATATTTATTTTTATAAATGAGACAGTGTAGTTGCTGGTTAAAATATGGATTTGGAGTCCAATGCCTACGTTCAAATCGTAACCTTATGATTTACTAGTTGTGTGTGCTCAAGCAAGTTACCTAATCTTGTCTGACCATCAGGACTCCTAGTATACACAGAGTAGACACTCAGAAATTCTTGTTGACCTAAATTGGTTTCTACCAAATTCTCTCAACTTGTCTGTGGGAAACTCAGTCCCCTGCTGGATTGCTCTGATTCTAGATACCTGTCCCAGATGATTACTACCTCAAACTTCTTTCTGTTTTCATTAACTGTTCTAGTGAATATGAGTCTGGATTGTTCTACCACCTGCCAAGCTCCATTTCTGACCATATTGTGCAGATCTCCTTAATTACTTGTCAAGTGACCTCAGCTGGCTGGAGAGGCAATGTAGGCATATAGGTATATCAATACAAGAGAATAAGACTTAAGAGTATAAGGTTCCACAATCTTCAGGTTAGATACATAGCAAAGCCTGGTGTCTTCTCCCCATCCCTCTTTCTAACTTCACACTGTGGAATGATATTTTTAAAAATGTAAATTGAGTCATGCCTCTTCCTTGCTTAATTGCTAACATGTATGGAATGCTTAATGTGAAGTACATTTCCTTCCCTTTTTTATGCAACACTACATAGTGTTTTTATTGATACTCTATTTCAGTTGTCCCAATTTTTCCTACTTTGCCCTCCTCTGCCCACCCACCTACTGCTCCCACAGTTAATCCCCACCCTGTTGTCCATGATCCTGGGTCATTCATACATGTTCTTTGACTAGTCCCTTCCCCTTTTTCCCACCATTATCCTCCTTCTCCTTCCCCTCTGGCCAGTGTCCATCTGTTCTTTGTTTCCATGCTTGTGATTCTATTTTGTTAATTTTGTTCATTAGACTCCTCTAGTAAGTGAGATCATATGGTATTTGTCTTTCACTGACTGGCTTATTTCACTTAACATAATATTCTTCTGCTATTTACAATAGCCAAGTGCTGGAAACAGCCTAAGTGCCCATCAGCAAATGAGTGGATCAAAAAAACTATGGTACATTTACACAATGGAATAATATGCAGCAGAAAGAAAGAAGGAGCTCCTACCTTTTGTGACAACATGGATGGAACTGGAGAATATTATGTTGTGACATGTTTTTTTTTTTATTCCAAGTATTCCAAGTTTTTTGTTTTGAAAAAACTCACAGTGAGAATTCTTTAAGATATGAGAGTGAATGAGAGAAGTCATACAATATGTAAGCCAGGCAAGTCCATTTTTATTTTATTATTTTTTATTTTAAATTTTTATTGAATTTATTGTGGTAATATTGGTTAACAAAGTTACATAGGTTTCAAGTGTAGCCAAAATTTGGAAACAGCCAAAGTGCCCATCAGTAGATGAATGAATAAAAAGGCAGTAGTACATTTACACAATGATATATTACAGAGGCATAAGAAAGAACAAAATCTTACCTTTTGCTACAGCATGGATGGACCTAGACAACATCATACTAAGTGAAATAATCCAGTCGGAGAAAAACAAATATGATATGATTTCACTTATATGTGGGATCTAATGAACAGAATAAACTAACAAACAAAATAGAAACAGATTCATAGAAACAGAGAACAGGCTGACAGCTGTCAGAGGGGCAAAGGTTGGGGGGATGAGTGAAAAAGGTGAAAGGATTAAGCAAAAAGAAAACCACGATACATAATATTTAATTGTTTAGAACCTATTACTAAGGAAAAACAACTACAGAATGGTAAATGTAAACCCATAACTCCTAAAGCTGAAACTAATAATAGCTTTGGACCCTTAGTAAAAGAATCACTTTCCTTTACTATTAGGAGTACTGATTATTTACTACTAGGAATATTTATAACTTAAGTTATAAAATCTTTTAATTGCACAAAAATTTAATGAAAACTCAAGCAAAAAATTTTTGCCTAATTTAAATTCTAGTGGGGATTTAACTTAACATTCAGAGATTTCCTTTACCACTATGGATTTGTCAAATACCTTTCTAAGCCCTTTATGGATATGGACCCACTAAATTTTCACTAGTAATAATCTCATTTTATAGATGAGCAAGGTGCAGCACAGGAAGGTTAATTTGCTTATTCAAGATGACACATCCACTAAGTTGTTGGGGTAAGAAATAAACCGTGATACCATGGCTTCAGAGTTCTTGATCTTGGGACTACACCATTCCCCTCTCAAGAGTTTATCACCCTGATAGTAAAATCTTCACAATGATGTTTAAGGCCTGCATCTCCTACCACTGCCCAATACCTGTGCTCACCATTACACAGTCACACTAGCCTGTTATTTCTAGTAGATGTCAAGCTCTGTCGCACTACAGTGCATTTTCACTTTCAGTTTCCTTTTTTAAAAATATATTTTATTGATTATGCTATTACAGTTGTCCCATTTCTCCCCCATCATTCCCCTCCACCCTGCACACCCCCTCCCACACACATTCCCTCCTTTAGTTCATGTCCATGTGTCATAAGTTCTTTAGCTTCTACATTTCCCACACTATTCTTGCCCTCCCCCTATTTCCTACCTACTGTCTATGCTACTTATTCTCTGTACCTTTTCCTCCCTCTCCTCCTCCCACTCCCCTGTTGCCAACCCTCCATGTGATCTACATTTCTGTGTTTCTGTTCCTGTTCTACTTGTTTGCTTAGTTTGCTTTTGTTTTAGGTGTGGTTGTTAATATCTATGAATTTGCTGTCTTTTTACTGTCCTATTTTTTATCTTCTTTTTCTTAGATAAGTCCCTTTAACATTTCATATAATAAGGGCTTGGTGATGATGAACTCCTTTAACTTGACCTTATCTGAGAAGCACTTTAACTGCCCTTCCATTCTAAATGAAAGCTTTGCTGGATAGAGCAATCTTGGATATAGGTCCTTGCTTTTCAAGACTTCAAATACTTCTTTCCAGCCCCTTCTTGCCTGTAAGGTCTCTTTTGAGAAATCAGCTGACAGTCTGATGGGAACTCCTTTGTAAGTTATTGTCCCCTTATCCCTTCCTGCTTCTAGAATTCTTTCCTTCATTTTAATCTTGGCTAATGTAATTATGATGTGCCTTGGTGTGTGCTTCCTTGGTCCAAGTTCTTTGGGACACTCTGAGCTTCCTGGAATTCCTGGTAGTCTATTTCCTTTCCCAGACTGGGGAAGTTCTCCTTTATTATTTGTTCGGATAAGTTTTCCAGTTGTTGCTCTTCTTCTTCCCCTTCTGTTATCCCTATAATTCAGCTGTTGGGATGTTTAAAGATGTCCTGGAGGTTCCTAAGCCTCTCCTCATTTTTTTGAATTCCTGTTTCTTCCTTCTTTTCTGTTTGTTTCTTTGTTTCTTCCTTCTGGTCCATTCCATTGATTTGAGTCCCAGTTTTCCTCCTATCACTATTGGTTCCCTGTGCATTTTCCTTCATTTCACTTATTGTAGCCTTCATTTGTTCATCTAATTTGTGAGCAAAATCAACCAATTCTGTGAGCATCCTGATCATCAGGGCTTTGAACTGTGCATCTGATATGTTGGCTATCTCTTGGTCACGTAGATGAATTGGCTCTGGGGCTCTGATCCGTTCTCCCAATTCAGCCATTTTTTTTGTCTGGTCATGGCTGTTCTGAAGTGAGGGGTGGAGCCTTAGGTGTTCCCCAGGGTGGGGTAGCCCAGTTGATGGGTTGTGATGCTGTATGTGGGGGTGGGATCCAAGAGGGAGCAATGGTGCTTGCTCAGCTCTCTCTCAGATTCCAGTCCCTTCTGCTACTTCCCCTTCACCTGGATTATCTGCATGCAAATGTAGGATCACCTGGTCAGCCAGCAGCTTTGCGTGGCCTCACTGGGTCTGCACCATTGCCACCCCATGCCTGGGGTCCACTAGCCACCGCCTGTACACCTGGGATCTTCCAGCTGCTGCCTGTGAACCTGGGTCCGCCAACCTCCCCTTTTTCCAGCTGCGACTCTGACCCTCTTACCAGTCTGGATGAATGGTTGTTGGACTTCCATATAGTTCAATTTTCTGTCAGTTCTGGTTGTTTTCTTGTTTCTAAATCTTTGTTGTTCTTAATTTTGGTTTAGCGAGGAGGCACAGTGTTTCCACCTACACCTCCATATTGACTGGAAGTAAAAAAAAAAAAACTTTTTAATGATTTCTTTCCTCTGGACTTATTTTCCTAAGTTTACCAAGCTAAGCCATTGATATTCATTATATATGTGTGTGTATATGTGTGTGCAAGTATACATGTGTGTATATATATACATATATAGACATATATATTTAAAGATTTTATTTATTTTTTAGAGTGAGGGGAAGGGATAGAGAAAGAGAGGGAGAGAAACATTGATATATGGTTGCCTCTCACACGCTCCCTACTAGGGACCTGGCCTACAACCCGGGTATGTGCCCAGACTGGGAATTGAACTGGTAACACTTTGGTTCACAGGCTGGCACTCAATACACTGAACCACAACAGCCAGGGCTATTATTTTATATTTTAAATGGAATTCGTGAAGTCTTCGTGGTTTGTCTTGCCTATACCAATTGTTTTCTTACATTCTGATTTTTTTCTTCTTCCAATGCTTTTTATTTGATAAAACTTTTCATCTTGTCTTTAGGATTACTTCATATTTATACCTTTCAACTGCCTTCAACCTACACATTCTCCAATGAAGCAAAAAGGGGGGGGGGAGAGAGAGAGAGAGAGAGAGAGAGAGAGAGAGAGAGAAGGAAAGAAACAGAAGGAAAGAGAGGGAGAGACAGCAGGCAATGGGAGAGAATGAGGGAAGGAAGAAAGGGAAAAAGCAAGGAAAATTTTAAAGCTACTTTGCATTCCTTTTTAAAAGATGCTTTTTTCATTATTTTAAAATTATAGAGTAAAGCACAATCATTACTTATATATACTTATTTATTTGTCTCATTATTTGTTCAAAACCTCTCTCTTGTCACTTAAGCTATAAGCTGCATGGGGGCAAAAACCACAGTGGTCTGTTCATTTTGATATACCTGTACCTTGCCTGGGGCTGATCATAAACATGGGTAGTTAAAAGTTCAATAATTGTTTTAAATAAACCTAAATTGTATAGATATCTCATTATTAAAAATGTATTATATTCATCAATTTTTGAGTATGATAATTCCCCCCCCATTTTCTTATGCAACCTCTCCCCTCTGGCCCCAGTGTAGCTAGTTGATTCAATTAATTCAGTAAAATGACCAACCAATTAAGCTGAAAAGTATAAACCCATTGTTTGGCTGAACTGATCATTATATTGATGACCAAGGTACTACCCCAGTTTATCAATTGTGCCATGGAACACAGCTCAAGGTTTGATGAAAATGCTTTGCCCAAGTCCAGTAACACAACCAGATCTAGTTACACATTGCCAGTGAGTTTGTGTATTTAGGGGATCCAAAGTCACTTGAAAAAGAAGAAGCTATTTGGATTACCACAACCTGGCAAAGATGAAAGGGCTCATCTTGTTGGTATCCAACTTTTTCCATCCTCAGGGTTTATTCCTCTGGGAAGTTCACCAGTTGTTATATTTGAGAAAATTACCAAAGATAATAGCAAAGCTTGGCCATTATCTCCTCTTCTTCTTTACTCACGTGTAAACTTCTCAAGAAGCTCTTGTATCAAAGAAGCTTGAAACATATGTTTTGGCAATTAACAACAGGTTGGGAACTTTTTTTACTCTTGTTTTTTTTTTCCCTTCGGGCAAACAGCAATAATTTCCAGACCCCTGGAAGTTCCCTGAGACTGGCAATTGGCCATAAACTGGGATTTTCAGTCCTGGCAGTATTTCTACATTTGTTCTATTCAAAGGGATGTGATTTTCTGTTCTTGATGTTTAAGAGAGAGGTTTGATTTCTAACAAGGAAGTTTTTTGCCGCAACTCCAATCAAATCCTTTGGCATCATTTCTTCCCTTGTAGCTCCTTCTTTTTGAAGTGCAAACACTGCCTTTCATAATGCTGCAAACATGTGGACCAAGCTGAGGACCTCCTAGCTAAGGCCATATTTCCATACTTTTGAGGAAGTATGCATTTCCATACGAATGCATCTCAATGACTTCCATAAGCTTCAATAAGTGCTTTTGTCATTTTTTTACCACAAGGGAAAAGAATGGGTATGTGATTAGGTGATGACAACTATGATGGAAACAATAGACAGAATGGGGTGTGTGTATGTGTGCATGTATGTACATGCTTATGTAGTTGGATGGTAGTGCTTAATAGGTATCATTTTCTTATTCTTATTACTATCTTTATTTTTATTACTATTTCACTAGCCACATATGAAACAATGGGTTATTTTTGAAAGAACACAATGAACTAAAAGCCTCTTGGCCCCACACTACAGTGACTTATATGTTAACTCTTTAATCCACCTCTTTCTTCTACATTAATAATTATCTGCTAGTGTAATGGGAAAAACATGCATACAAATATCGTAAGTATTCTCCATGACAGCTGAGGATATGTGGGTGTTCCATCAAAATTTGACCTCGCCCTGGCTGGTGTGGTCTAGTGAACTGAGCATCAGGCCACAAACCGAAGAGTCGCTGGTTCGATTCCCAGTCAGGGCACATGCCTGGGGTGCAGGCCAGATCCCCAGATCGGGGCATGTGAGAGGCAACCATTCATTGATGTTTCTCTCCCTCTTTCTTCCTCCCTTCCCCTCTGTCCAAAAATAAATAAATAAATAAATAAATAAATAAATAAATAAATAAATATCTTTAAAAATTTGACCTCAAACTCTTGCAGTTTGACCTGAAAACAGAAAAATGCAAAGTTTACTTTAGATGAATAATTGTATACTTGTTTTTTTTTTAAATTACAGGCTCAAAAAAATTGCTGCAAACATAGTCTATACATTAGATCCTATTTTATTTGTTCTGCATGCAAGAGAAAGATGCTTTAAGTGATAGTTTTTTAATGTTCTCTTATCACAAAAAGAAACCCAGAAAGTGTTTATTACCTTTTAGTCTACAGTGATCACAGCTGAGGGGCAGGGGGAGTAAAGCTATATTTATCTTCTCTTTTTTTAAAAGTGTATTTTATTGATCATACTATTACAGCTGCCCAATTTTTCCCCTTTATACCGTCCATCCTGCACCCCCGACTGCCAGCATCGCCCCCTTAGTTCATGTCCATATGTCATAAATATAAATTCTTTGGTTTCTCCATTTCCTATACTATTCTTAACCTCCCACTGTCTGTTTTGTACCTACTTTTGTGCTTCTTATTCTCTGTACCTTTTCCCTCATTCTCCCCACTCCTTTCTGATAACCCATCCCCTTCCCTGCTGATAACCTTCCATGTGAATTGAATTTCTGTAATTCTGTTCTTGTTCTATTGTTTGCTTAGTTTTTTTTTTTTTTTTTTTTAGGTTTGGGTGTTGATACTTGTGAGTTTGTTGTCATTTTACTGTTCATATTTTTTATCTTCTTTTTCTTAGATAAGTCCCTTTAACATTTCATATAATAAGATCTTAGTGATGATGAACTCCTTTAACTTGACCTAATCTAGGAAGCACATTATCTGCCCTTCCATTCTAAATGATAGCTTTGCTGGATAGAGTAATCTTGGATGTAGGTCCTTGCCTTTCATGACTTCAAATACTTCTTTCCAGCCCCTTCTTTCCTGCAAGGTTTATTTGAGAAATCAGCTGACAGTTTTATGGGAACTCCTTTGTAGGTAACTATCTCCTTTTCTCTCGCTGCTTTTGAGATTTTCTCCTTATCTTTAATCTTGGGCAATATAATTATGATGTGTCTTGGTGTGTTCTTCCTTGGATACAACTTCTTTGGGACTTTCTGAACTTCCTGGATTTGCATGTCTGTTTCCTTTGCCAGATTAGGGAATTTTTCCTTCATTATTTTTTTCAATAAGTTTTCAATTTCTTTCTTTTCCTCTTCTCCTTCTCGCATCCCTGTGATTCAAATGTTGGAATGTTTAAAGTTGTCCAGAGGTTCCTCGGCCTCTCCTCATTTTTTTGAATTCTTGTTTCTTCATTGTGTCCTGGTTGAATGTTTATGTCTTCCTTTTATTCCAAATCTTTCATTTGAGTCCTGGTTTCCTTACCTTCACTGTTGGTTCCCTGTATATTTTCCTTTATTTCACTATGCATAGACTTCACTTCTTCCTCTATTTTCCTACCATACAAAGTCATTTCTGTAAGCATCCTGATTACCAGTGTTTTGAACTCTGCATCTGATAGGTTGGTTATCTCCTTGTTGCTTAGTTCTTTTTTCTACGGTTTTTATCTATTCTTTCATTTGGGCCATATTTCTTTGTATTGGTGCACCTGTTACATTGTAAGCAGTGGAGCCTTAGGTATTCATGATGGTAGGCAACCCTCTTTGCTGTACATGGGAGAGGGATCAGAAAGGGAACCATAACACTTTCTGGGCTCCTGACCTTCTTTCAGCCATTTCCCCCACTTCTCACAAGCAGATTGTGCCCTTTCAGGTGTTGTCCTGGAGCTGATTCCTGGGTTGGTAGGCTTGTGTTTGTTCTAGGATCCCATGGGTCCCTGCAACGGACTCTTCTGTGAGATGGAAGTTTCTCCCACCATTGCAACCCCTATAGGTTTCTACAGCCAGATGTTTTGAGGCTTTAATTTCCTGCATTAGAACCCTGGGTTGTGTGGTCTGTCTTGTTCCCCAGTTGTTCCTCCTGGCTTTGCATGCAAATGTGGGACCTCTCAGTCCACCAGCCACCACCTTGTTATGTGACTTTTCTGCCCCTTCTATCAGTTTGAATGAATGTTTTTTTTAAACTACTTGGTTGTTGGGCTTCCACACAATTTGATTTTATGACAATTCTGGTCGTTTTTTTGTTTGTTTTCAAATTAGCTATTATCCTTCTTTCACTTGTGTGAGGAAGTGAAGCATATTTACCTATGCTTCCATCCTGGCTAGAACTCTTCTCTTCTTTGACAACAAGATAATATACAGTTAAATAATGAAAACACATCTAATTTGTTAATTTAGCTGATCTTGGCCCTGCACTCCATTAATGCTCTTGGGTATATAAAGAAGTGAGTCCTATTGAATATACAAGTCTAGAATGGAGTTAAAAATAACATTTTCAAACTCCCATTTACTTTGATAGCCTAGATTGTGCTAGTTTGGGCTATACTAGATTATAAAATGTCTTCATTTAACTGTATTCCTTTATTTATTTTTTTACAGTTGTTGTCCTCAAATACTTAAAGATTAAATTACATATTTTGAAATTACACATATGTAAAAAGAGAAATTATGAGAGAAATTCCAAAATATTTTGAGCAAAATGAAAAGTAAGACACAACTTATCAAAATTCATGGGATGTGGCAAAAGCTGTGCTTCTTTTCTAATGTAGGCACTAGAAATAAGAACAATCTAAGATCAATACTCTAGGTTTCATCTTAGGAAACTAGAAAAAGAACAACAAATTAAAGTAAGCAGAAGAAAAGAAACTATAGGCATGAAGGATCCAGGTAGCAGAGGAGTGAGTGGAAGTTACACTAACCTCCTCCCAGGACCAATCTGGAATTACAGCTAAATTGTGGAGAAATCACTTGGAATAAAAACTAAACAATAGCGAGAGAGAAACCTTAGAACCTTAGACAGGCAGAAAAATCAGCTGCAGCGAAACCTCTCTGGTAGGGAGGGCAGTGGAGATGTGAGAGGGATGACTGGGTGCCCACAGGCAGCAACTTAAGGGCTAGAGGGATAGGTAATCAGCTGATTGGATCCCCCTGAGAAGTGTGGTGTCTAAACCCTAAGCTTGAATCCCAGCCTACAGAATCAGAGCTCGAAAAGTACATACATAATATCCAGTGGCAAAAAAGCAGGTTTATTGTCTACCAGAGATGGACGGCTAGTGATGCAAAGAGCCATTTAAAGGGCCAATGCATAAATGTTGATTTGCAGACATTTACCCTGGGCCCTGATGAACAGGGGGGCAGAGTGGACTAGAGATGCCTGATGAAAAGCTGGGGATGGAGGCTTTGGGGAGAGAACTGAGAGAGTACATGCTGGGATCTTGGTGAAAATTCATCCCCCATATGGCAGCAGCCATCCTGCTCAGGCAGACCACTCACCTCCAAGCAGGAACAGCCTGAGGGGAAATTATAGCCCCAATTCCAAATCCCAGGAGAGATGCTTAAGCCTGACTGCTGAGTGTAGAATGACTAGATTAACAACTACAGGGGACAGACACAGACAGTAGATCCTTATCAGTCTCAGAGCAGGCTGCCTAGGGTCAAATGGGGTCAACATCTGATGTCACCAGAGGAAGATCC
This sequence comes from Anoura caudifer, assembly GCA_004027475.1. Taxonomy (NCBI): domain Eukaryota; kingdom Metazoa; phylum Chordata; class Mammalia; order Chiroptera; family Phyllostomidae; genus Anoura; species Anoura caudifer. Next base: position 38,079 of record PVKU01010092.1, on the reverse strand, counting down.
AGAAAGAAAAAACAGTGGTAAATACTAGATGCTACAAAGACAAAATCCACTTTGGTCTTCTCCATGATTTGCGACATTTTCTTTCCTGCATAGCTTTTTAACATTCATTTCTTGTCCATCAAGTTTGTGCATAATAAGTCACTAGATTTTATACTATAGTTTATTTCTCCTTTCTTATAATGGTCTTAATCTCTTTACACCAATATTAATACTGGTTAATTTGCTGTTGATAGTGGGATTGGGAGGAGGAGTTATTTTTGCAGAAATGAGTTTGTCTCCTGAGCTTTGTGGTTTGTTCTGGTAGCACTTCCACAAAAGCATAGAAGACAGGGTGGGCGGACTGACCCTTCATCAACCAGCTGGAGGGAAGGACACACTGAAGAATGACCCAAACACAATCAAAACTCAATTACATCCAGAGAACTGACATAAATGGCATAAAGGGCATCCCAAGAGCATCTAGTTCAGGTGATCAAGGAGATGTTACCACTGAATCTCACCTCCTACCATTGAAGTTCATACCACAAACTCAGGGAGTCAAAGCAGATCAATTTAAGAAGCAGAGACAAACAAGAAAATTCTCACAAATAATGGGAAGACAAAGAAACAACCCCTGATCAAAAGAAAGGAGGAAATCTCAGAAGGACTACTAAATGAAATAGAGTCAAGTCAACTATCAGATATTGAGTTCAAACCAATGGTTATAAGGAAGCTCAATGAGCTCAGTGAGAATTACCAAAAACTACAGTGAAACTATGAGGAAATTACTGCAAACTATATCAGGATGAAAAAAGACATAGAAACAATCAACAAGAGCAAGAGGAAGTGAAGAATACAATTTCTAAATTGAAGAATACAGTAGAAGGAATCAAAAACAGGGTACATGAAGCAGAGGACTGAATCAGTGAGCTGGAGGACAAGGTATAAGAAAGCTCCCAGAAAGAGCAAGAAAAGGAAAAAAAGATTCAGAAAGAAAGAGAGGGATTAAGGGAAGTTAAGAACCTCATGAAACATAATAATATCTGTATAATACAGATACCAGAAGGAGAAGAAGAGGAGCAAGGAATAGAAAGCATGTTTGAAAAAGTTATGATGGAAATGTCCCTAATTTGATGAGAGAGTCACACAAATCCAGAGTTGCACAGAGGGTTCCCATTCAAGAAAAACACAAAGATGCCCTCTCAAAGACATATTATAGTTAAAATGGCAAAATTCAAAGACAAAGAGAGAATCTTAAGGGTAGCAAGGGAAAAACAGAAAGTAACATACAAGGGAGCCCCAATAAGACTAGCAGCTGACTTCTCAATGGGAACATTTCAAGCCAGAAGGGAATGACAAGAAATATCCTATGTAAAGAAAAGCAAAGTCCTGCAACCAAGAATACTCTACCAGCAAGACTCTCAATTAACATGGAAGGCAAAACAAGTTTCCCAGACAAAAAGAAGGCTGAAAGAATATACCTCCATGGAACTAACAGGGCAACATATGATAAAGGGATTGCTTTAAGAAGATGAAGAAAAAACCCTAGCTGGTGTGGCTAAGTGGATTCAGTACTGGCATGTAAACAAAAGGCTCTCTGGTTCTTTTCCCAGTCAGGGTACATGCCTGGATTATAGGCCAGGTCATCAGTTGGGGGCATGCAAGAGGCAAATACCCACTGATGTTTCTCTCCTTCTCTTTTTCTTTTCCTTCCCTTCTCTCTAAAAATAAATAAATAAAACCTAAAAAAGAAGTAGATGAAGAAAATGATTGAGAGAGTGAGAAACATGGGTACAAAAGGGGTAAAATGGCATTGAATAAGTACCTATCAGTAATAACCTTAAATGTTAATGGATTAAATGCTCCAATTAAAAGACATAGGGTAGCTGAATGGATATGAAAACATGACCCACAGATGCTGTCTCCAAGAGACTCACCTGAGAACAAAAGACCGACACAGATTGAAAGTGAAGGGTTGGAAAAAAATATTCCAAACAAAGGGACAGGAAAAAGAAAAAGCCAGAGTAGCAATACTTATATCAAACAAAATAGACTTCAAAACAAAGGCCATAAAAGAGACACAGAAGGACACTTCATAATACTCAAGGGAAGAATTCATTAAGAAGACATAAACATTATAAACCTATATGCATCCAACATAGGAGCATCCAAATATATAAGGAAAATCTTGGAGGACTTCATAAAAGATATACACAACAATAGTTATAGTTGGAGTTTCAACACACACCACTACCAAAAATGGATAGATATTCCAAACAAAATATCAACAAGGATATTGCATCATTGAACAATGCCCTAAATCAAATGGACTTAATGGATATATATAGAAACTTTCATCCAAAAGAACAAAATGCACATTCTTCTCAAATGCACCTGGAACATTTTCAAAGATGGACCACATGGAAGGACACAAAAACAGCCTCAAAAAGTTTAAGAAAAGGCAGAAAACTACTTGAACAACAACAACAACAAAAAAAATAAAACAAGTTCAGAGACCAATGGAAGATGGTGGCGCGGTAGGAAGGAGCATATTTCACTTCCCCGTACACACGGGAGAAAATCCTGGCCAATTTACATTGGAACAGAGCAAACAGCCATCAGAAACACACCATATTTGAAAACAGGAGATTAAAAATTGTAGTGGATATTGAAAAACCAGATGGTAAGGAGAGTACTTCAGAACAATAAGAGCCCAGGGGCAGCTTGGACACCAGGGTGGGGACTGAGGCCCTGGGCCAGTGCTTGCCAGGCTCACCAAAAGATTAGGGAGGGAGCTGGGTCAACCGCTCCCTCCCCAGCCAAACAAAGTTTTAGCTGCACTGGGATAAGCCCACTTGCTTGAAATCTCACAGAGAGGAGTTGGGGTCTCAGTGGCAGACAGGCTAGGGGTGGGAATGGCCATGCATATCCTGGGGAGGACTATACACCGGAGCTTGCCTGATTGTTGGTGGCCAGCGCCATTGGGACAGCCACACACCTGAGCTCGTGGGACCTTCAGCTCCCAGTGCCATTGGGACAGGCGCATGCCCGTGGGACAGCTGCTCGCCAGAGCTTGCGGGACCTCCGGCTCCTGGCATCATTGGGACAGCCAGGCGCCTGAGCTCGAGGGAGCCCAGTGCCTGCAGGATGACTGCTCGCTTGAGCTCTCGGGACCATCAGCACCCGGCGCCATTGGAACAGCCGCATACCTGAACTCGCGCAACTGTCTGAGCCCACCATCGGGGACGATTGCGTGAGGATTGGCACTGGTGTTTGACTGCAGGTGGCTGCGAGATCATAGGCACCTGCGTGCAACTGGGATAGGGACATGCTTCCTCAGAACGTGCACCTGAGGCCCTGGGTGGAGAGGCCCAGGGCTAGCTCTGAGGACGGTAGCACAAAGATAGCTGAGTGCTAAACAGGGAGAAAAGGGATATTGTCACCTCTAGGCCATTGCAGCCAGCAAGACCAGAAACACTGGCTCGGCAAGATTGAAAACAGCAAGCGTTGTTGGTTTATTTTTATTTTTATTTTTTCTATTTACCTCTTGCTTTTTCTCCTTTACTCTTTTTTTCTCTTTTTAAATTTTAATTTTTTCTATTATTTTATCATTATTTTTATCCTTTTTACCCCTAAATGCCCTTTGCTTCTTGTATGTTCTTTCTTGTCTTATTCCTTCTTCCTTTCTTTCCAATTTTATCTCTTCTTCCTTCCTCTTTTTATTTTCTTTTTCTTTCTTCTCTCTTTCTTCTCTTTCCATTTTTTCCTCTTTTCCCTTTTTAAATACACATGAGTAAGACAAAAACAAACAAAACAAAACAAAACAAAACAACAACAAAAAAAACCCAACCCTGGAACTGTGAAAAAAACAAAGTTGGTCCCAAGAAGGGGGCATTTCAACACATAAGACAGTGGAACCTGTGAACAACAGGATACCTGAAGGAGACATCACCACTGAATCTCACAGGTATTTGACCACGGAAGTTCACACCATAAACCCAGGGAGCCAGAAGAGACCAATTTAAGAAGCTAAGGCCAATAAGAAGAACCTCAAAAATAATGGGAAGAAAAAGAAATAATCCCCAAATGAAAGGAAAGGAGGAAGCCCCAGAAAAAAATATTAAATGAAACAGAGACAGCTCAACTGTCAGATTTTGAGTTCAAAACAATGGTTGTCAGGAAGCTCCATGAGCTCTCAATGAGCTACCAGAAACTACAGAGAAGCTACGATGAACTCACTGCAAACTATATCAACATGAAAAAGGAAATAGAAACTATCAACAAGGGCCAAGAGGAAATAAAGAGTACAATTTCTGAACTGAAGAACACAGTGGAAGGAATGAAAACAGAATTGATGAAGCACAAGATCTGATTACCGAGTTGGAGGACCAAGTAGAAAAAAGCACACAGAAAGAACAAGAAATGGAAAGGGGCTCAAAAAGAATGAAGACGGATTAAGAGAGATGCAAGACAATATGAAACATAATAATATTTGTATAACAGGGATACCAGAAGGAGAAGAAGAGCAAGGGATAGAAAACCTATTTGAAAAAGTGGGGATGGAAACCTTCCCTAATTTGATGAGAGAAAAAGTCAAACATATCCAGGAAACATAGAGAGTCCCAATCAAGAGTAACCCAAAGAGGCTCACTTCAAGACACATCATAATTAAAATGGCAAAATTACAAGACAAAGAGAGAATCTTAAAGACAGCAAGGGAGAAAAAGGAAGTAACATACAAGGGAGCCCTGATAAGACTAGCAGCTGACTTCTCAATGGAAGTGCTCCAAGCTAGAAAACAATGGCAAGAAATATTCCAAGTAATGAGAAACAAAGGCCTGCAGCAAAGACTACTTTACCCAGCAAGGCTTTCAATCAAGATAGAAGGCCAAATAAGGAGCTTCCCAGACAAATGAAGTCTAAAAGAATACACCTCTACCAAACCAGTTCTGCAAGAGATGCTCAAGGGACTTTTAAGGAAAGGAATGAAAAGGGAGAGAGAGAGAGAGAGAGAGAGAGAGAGAGAGAGAGAGAGAGAGAGAGAGAGAAACATAGGTACAAAAATGGCAATGAATCAGTACCTATCAATAATAACCTTAATGTAAATGGATTAAATGCTCCAATCAAAAGGCATACAATACCTGAATGGATATTAAAGCATAACCCACACATATGCTGCCTACAAGAGACCCACCTCAGGACAAAAGACCTACACAGACTCAAAGTGAAGGGCTAGAAACAGATTTTCCAAGCAAATGGACAGGAAAAAAAGCTGGGGTAGCAATACTCATATCAGCAAAATAGAGTTCGAAAGACGAGCCATAAAGAGAGATCCAGAAGGTCACTTCATAATACTCAAGGGAAGAATCCAGCAAGAAGACATAAGCATTGTAAATATATATGCACCAACATAGGAGCACCTAAATACATAAAAAAAAAAAAGCTTCAAGGACATCAAGAAAGATATTGACAGCAACACAATTATAGTAGGGGATTTTAACACCCCATTGTCAAAAATGGACAGATCTTCCAAACAAAAAATCAACAAACATATTGAGGCATTGAACAACATTCTGAATGAAATGGACTTAACTGATGTATATATATATATATAGAACCCTTCATCCCAAAGAAACTAAATACACATTGTTTTCTAATGCACATGGAACATTTTTAAAGATAGACCACATGATAGGACACAAAACAAGCCTCAACAAATTCAAGAAAATTGAAATTGTACCAAGCGTTTTCTCTGACCACAGGGGACTAAGACTAGAAACCAACCCCAAGGGGAAAAAACCCCAAATCCTCAAAATCATAGAGATTGAATAGCATGTTATTAAACAATGAATGAGTCAAGAATGAAATTAGGGAAGAAATCAAAAAGTTTCTGGAAATAAATGAAAATGAACTCACAACGACCCAAAACTTATAGGACACAGCAAAGGCAGTCCTTAGAGGGAAATTCATAGCGATACAGGCCTACCTAAAAAAGATAGAAACATTTCAAACAAACAACTTAACCCTACACATACAAGAACTTGAGGAACAACAACAAAGACAGCCCAGAGCAAGTAGAAGGAAGGACATAACCAAGATCAGAGCAGAATTAAATGACATAGAGACTAAAAGCACAATTCTAAGGATCAATGAATCCAGGAGCTGGTTCTTGGAAAAGAAAAACAAAATTGATGAGCATTTAAGCAAGCTCAGCAAGAAAAAAGAGAGAGAAGAACCAAATAAACACAATCAGAAATGAAAGTGGAGAGATTACAACTGACACCACAGAAATACAAAGGATTGTAAGAAATTACTATGAAGATCTGTATGCCAAGAAATTTGAAAACCTAGGTGAAATGGACAAGTTTCTAGAAAAATATAATCTCCCAAAACTCAATGAAGAAGAAGCAGAAAGCCTGAACTGACCAATAACAACAGATGAAATAGAAGCAGGAATCAAAAAACTCCAAACACACAGAAGCAAGGGATCGGAGGGTTTCACAGGAGAATTTTACAAAGCATTTAAAGAAGAGCTAACCCCTATCATTCATAGATTATTCCAAAAAATCCAAGAAAATGGAAAACTCCCAAACTCTTTTTATGAAGCCAGCATCATTCTAATCCCCAAACCAGATAAAGACACAACAAAGAAAGAAAACTTTAGGCCCATATCGCTGATGAACATAGATGTTGAAATTCTCAACAAAATATTGGCAAACTGCATCCAACAATACATTAAAGAGATCATACACCATGATCAAGTGGGATTCATTCCAGGGATGCAAGATTGGTTCAACATTTGCAAATCATTAAATGTAATACATCACATAAACTAAAGGAAAGACAAAAATCACATGATCATATCAATAGACGCGGAAAAAGCATTTGAAAAGGTACAGCACCCATTTATGATAACAACACTAAGCAAAGTAGGAATATTGAGGGAGCACACCTCAACGTAACAAAGGCCATATATGATAAAGTTACAGCCAACATCATACTCAATGGACAAAAAGTATAAGCTTCCCCACTAAGATCAGGAACAAGACAAGGTTGTTCACTTTCACCACTTCTATTCAATATAGTATTGGAAGTCTTAGCCACAGCAATTAGACAAGAAAAGGAAATAAAAGGCATCCAAATTGGAAAGGAGGAAACAAAGCTATCATCGTTTGCAGATGAGATGATAGTGTATATAGAAAATCCTATAAACGTGGCCAAAACGCTGCTTGACCTAATAAATGAATTTGGCCAAACAGCAGGATACAAAGTCAATATCCAGAAATCAAAGGCATTTCTGTATACCAACAATGAAAGAGCAGAAGCAGAAGTCAAGGAAAAAATGCCATTTGATATAGCAAAAAGAAAAATAAAATACCTAGGAATAAACCTAATGAAGGAAGTAAAAGGTCTATACTCAGAAAACTATGCAACGCTGAAGAAAGAAATCAAGGAAGACACAAACAAATGGAAATGTATACCGTGTTGGTGGATTGGAAGAATTAACATCATTAAAATGTCCATACTACCCAAAGCAATTATAGATTCAATGCAATACCTATCAAATTACCAATGGCATATTTCACACATATAGAACAAACACTTCAAAAATTTATATGGAATCATAAATGACCTGGAATAGCTGAAGCAATTTTGAGAAAGAAGAGCGAAGTAGGAGGGATCACAATACCTGACACCAAACTGTATTACAAGGCCACTGTAATCAAAACAGCCTGGTACTGGCACAAAACAGGCACATGGACCAGTGGAGTAGAACAGAGAGCCCAGAAATAAACCTAAGTCTCTACAGTCAATTAATATTTGACAAAGGGGGCAGCAACTTCAAATGGACTAAGAATAGCCTCCTCAACAAGTGGTGTTGGGAGAACTGGAGAGCTACGTGCAAAAAAAATGAAACTCAAGCACAAATTACACCATACACAAAAATAAACTCAAGGTAGATAAAAGATTTAAATATAAGCCATGACACCATTAAAGTCCTAGAGGAGAACATAGGCAGGAAAATCTCAGATATTTCATGCAGCAACATTTTTACTGATATGTCCCCTAAAGCAAGGGACATAAAGGAAAGAATAAATAAATGGGATTTTGATGAGAATCAAAATAAAAAACTTCTGCACAGCTAAGAAAACAGTATTAAAATAAAAAGAGAACCAAGTGTATGGGAAGATATATTCACCAATAATACCTCAACAAGGGTTTAATCTCCAAAATATATAAAGATCTTACACCACTCCACTCTAAGAAGGCAAGCAACCCAATTAAAAAATGGGCAAAGGGCTTGAACAGACACTTCTCCAAGGAGGACATACAGAGGATCCAGAAACGCATGAAAAGATGTTCTATATCACTAGCTAGGAGAGAGGTGCAAATTAAAACCACAATGAAATACCACCTCACACCAGTCAGAATGGCCATCATAAACAAAGCAACAAATAACAAGTGTTGGAGAGGTTGTGGAGAAAAGGGGACCCTAGTGCACTGTTGGTGGGATTGCAGATTGGTACAACCACTATGGAAAGCAGTATGGAATTTTCTAAGAAAACTAAAAATGGATCTCCATTTTTACCCAGCATTTCCACTGCTAGAATTATATCCTAAGAAGCCTGAAACACCAATCCAAAAGAATCTATGCACCCCAATGTTCATAGCAGCACAATTTACAATAGCCAAGTGTTGGAAGCAAACTAGGTGCCCATCAGTAAATGAATGGATCAAGAAACTTTGGTACATTTACACAATGGAATTCTATGCAACAGAAAGAAAGAAGGAGCTCCTACCCTTCGCGACAACATGGATGGGACTGGAGAGCATTATGCTAAGCAAAATAATCCAGGCAGTGAAAGACAAATACCATATGATCTCACCTTTAACAGGAACCTAATCAAAAAAATAAACAAACAAGCACAATATAACCAAAGACACTGAAATTGAGAAGGAGTTGATAGTCACCAGAGGGGAGAGGGGAGGGAATTTCAGGGGGAAAGGGGAAGAGTTTGGAGCAACAAGTATAAAGGACACATGGACAAAATCTAGCGGGGGGGGAAATGGGAGGGGGGTGGGGAGGGCTGGGGCGGTGGGCTGGAATGGGAGCAAAAGACAGAAAACTGTACAATAACAAAAATTAAAGTAAAAATAAAAAATAACTTTAAAAAGAAAAATAAGTCCATATGATCTGACCTTTAAGTGAAACCTAATCAACAAAACAAAGAAGCAAGGAAAATATAACTAGAGACATTGAAATAAAGAACAAACTGACAGTAACCAGAGGGAATGGGGATGGGGCATAGTGGGAATGAAGGAAGGGAAGGTTTGTCAAGGAACAAGCATAAAGGACCCATGGACAAAGCCAAAGTGGGGGAGGATTGAGAGTGTGAGGTGTTGTTGGGTGGTGCAGGGGAAAGTGGTGGTGGGAAAATAGAAACAACTGTACTTGAACAACAATAAAAAAAGTCAACCAGTTCAACCCCACCTCACCATTTCTATTACAGACTTCTAGTCTGAAGCAGGCATGAAATGAAAGAGAAATACAGTTTAATGTAAAATCAAGTTTGGAGTTTTGATTCAAATGATAATAGATGGTCTATTTATGAATTGGAACTGCTGCATAGAGTATCTTAAGGTCTGTCTGGTCATGGTCAAGAAGCTTGGACTGCTGGAAGTGTTTGTGCCTATGAAGTATGGACAAGACCATTAAAGCAACTACATAAAAATTTTAAATGGAGTGTATCATACACATGAATATATTCAATGTATACATATAGTCAAATAAAAATGACAAAATAAACTTTTTTACACACTATTTATATTAATAGCTAGAACTTTGGTTGTCAAACCTTGGTATCTGTCAGAATCAAATTGAAAGCTAGTAGAGAGCACAGAAACCCAACCTCCTAGAAGTAGGATGAGACTCAGGCTTTGTTTGTTTGTTTGTTTGTTTTGTACCAAGTTTCTGACCTGATTCTGACACGGATTGAAGTTTGAAAAATGCTAAACTTGAACATTACTGGTACTTTTGAAGACTTCTGTATACATCTGCCCAGATACACCCCTCTACTACTTTCAGAATCAACTATTGTCTTCAGTTTTGTTAATCATCCCCTCATTATTCTATATAGTGTCTTGCTTGCACCCACCCATATATTCCTAAAAAATATGGGGTGAGACAAACCTAGGTTGAAAATTGTTCATATGGAAAATAACACAATAATTAATAAATAAGAAAATAAGAATAAACTGTGTTTTGCATACTCAAACTATAAACCTACTTTTGCCCATCCTGTATTTTGTCTACTTTTGCTTGTTTCTAAGCTTTATATAATTAGAAACACAGTATATGTTTTCTTCTGTGACTTGTTTGTAATTTATCACATTATGTTCTTGAGATTAATTGGTATTAATGCATGTACCTATTATTCATTTGTGGTCATTAGTGTATAGTATTCTATTGCATAAATATGTCACAATTATTCACTGCTGTGCTTTTAATACTTAAGTTGTCTCAAGTAACTACAAAATGAGAACTTCCCTTGTTGCTTGGGAAGTGTAAGGACCTGGTGAAAGATAGCATCTCTGACATATCTTCAGCTGCAACTTTGTCCCCCAACCCCTAACAAAGAGGAACAAGGAACCCCTTCCACCCAAGGATCAATGGAATTTGAATGGAGAAATTGGACTATCACCTCCACCCAGCAGTAATGAGGTGACACTCTTTTACCAACTGGAATGTATCAGAAAATAAATGTTTATTTTTATTTGAACACTTCCCACTGATATTTGATTATGTATTCATCTGTTTTATCTGTTCCAAACACTAAAATGTAAGCTTTATGAAGGTAAAAACTTTGTATTTTCCATTGCTTGAAGTCTTAGCTCCTACAATTTTCCTGGGAGAAAGTAACTCTCAATCCAAGTTTATTGAAAAAATTAATGAATAAAACAGTATTATTTAATTTTTATTGGGTGTTCATAAGCCATTTATTATGCACAGAATATTATTTAAAAGTTCTTTAAACACAAATGTAATTTTTGCAAGTTATAGAATTGGCTGGATTTGGCACAATACAAATAGGAAACAGCTTTATTTTACTTTATTCTTTACTCCCACCAATGGCTCCTCTAAGGAAGGGATGGAGGAAAGAGAGCTTGGAGTTGGTGTTGTTCATGTTTCTCTTGACTATTGAATACCACTGGTCTTGTAAGGCATCCTAAGTCTTTCATGAAGTACATTGGTGGAAGCTACCTCATTATACCTTCTTTCAGATGTGTCTGCAATAAGCTTTCTGGCAGACTTCTGTTATAATACATCCATATCTCCTGCTTCCAGGGGAATGCCCACAGTCTTTATTCTTGAAGGACCCTTTTGCTATAGTGCATAATGTTTTTTGGTAGGGTCCTTCCAAGGATCCCCTTCATGGCAAGGGCTTTCCCTTGCTCACCAAAAGTGTGGCTTGATCCAATACTGACCCTTCTTTCCATGCCATGCCATCATGAGCTACTTTACTAGCGTCAATACTTGTGTTCACCCCAAACTTTAGAGAACACGTGGACTGTATCAGTTATCTATTGTTGCATACAAACTTAGTAGGTAAAAACACTCCAAAACTTAGTAGATTAAAAGAACAGCCATTTTATATGCTCAAAATTGTGTCAGCCAGCAATTTGGGTTGGGCTCAGTTGGGTGGTACTTCTGCTGGCCTGTTCTGTGGTGATGCATACAGCTGTAGACATCGAATGGCCTTATTGGGTCTGGATTGGCTAAAACAATCTCATTCACATGTCTGGCATTTGGTGTTGGGTGTTTGCTAGGCCATATATCTCCAACTGATCCCTTATCCTCCAGGAGGCTATTCCAGCCTTCTTAATATTATGAAACATTCCAAGAGGGAAAGCCCCAAAACATAGCACTTTCTATGCTTCTGCTTGTGTCATGTTTGCTGATTTCAGTGGGTGAAAGCAAGTCACGTGATCAAGCCCAGAGTTAATAAGTGAGGAATCTACAAAAAGTCATGGATTTGGGGACCATTAATATAGCAACATAGGGTTTACCTAAAATCAGTGGTGTTTTGGAGCTGAGAGCTGACTATATACATGTCTTCACAATTTCACATAGTGACTTCAGGCTTGTAGCTTGAAATTGGTTATGATGGGAATATTTCCACCACAGAAATTAGAAAATGCTTCAAATCAGGACTTCCCCTATCCCTACTCCCTTTCTGGAAAGTATGTTTAACAGCACACCACTTTCTAAAACATTCAAGACACAGCATTAGGTATTTCTGTAAGAATCTGAAGAAATCCCTAACCAAGTCCTCTTGAGAATTCAAATTTGACTGGGCAGGAGAAAACCCCTATCCTTCCCTATAGGAGGGGGAAATGCCACAGTTCTCTCCTTTTCTGTGAATTCCCATCAAAGGTCACATTAGTAACTGTCCAGCATTCTCACTTATATTCTTAAGATTTCTCATAGGGTGAGTATTTAGTCTATATTGGACCAGTTAGTCTACAATGCAGCAAATCTTGAGGGGCTGTGCTTAGTGGAAGACTTGTCCTTAGCTTTGAACAAAAATATTTTATATCCTTTTATACATCCTGTTACTCAATTTTTACTTGAGCTGGATACATAGATGTATGACTCCTCTCTGTATAAAAAATTCATACTGAGGGATATGCAGTCCCTCTATACTAGAGATCCTAAATCTTATCTTTGAAACAAGTCAGAACACCAGAGACCCATAAATCTATGCTTTGGCACTGTGCCATTGGCCTATACAAATTCATACATTATTTTTAAAATAAAACCTAAGTGTTTACCATTCTATTTCTTTTCAGAACACGTTAAAGAATGTTGCTGATTGCTTCATCTGGGACTTCCTGCATTGTTACCCACAGGAAATTATGCCCTTGGTAGTTAGTGCTTGCTTCTGCTAAGCTTTGGGAAGGTTTTATCTCACAAACACTGTAGGGCTTGTAACAGATCAAGTTTTTTATTCTTATTCTGGTCATGAAGTGCACAGAAATGCTTTTCCTTTTCTAGTAATTGTTCAGGACATAATGATTTGTATTTCCTATGTCAATTGATCTATCAAAACTTATGCTTTTTTTCCTTTCCTACCTTCCCCCACTTAAACTCAATTTCTCCCTTTATTTTATTTTTTCTTGTTTTATTGTCACAACTTTATAAATGGCAACACTTTTTTCTTAGAACAAAGAGGATGTAAATACACAAATCTTAAAATAAGATTTTAGCATTAGCTATTGCGTTCCTCCAAGTGTGATCCATACACAACATCAGCATCATCTGGGAATGTGTTAGAAATGTAGAATCTCAGGGTTCACTGCAGAACTACTGCATTAGAATCTACATTTAACAATATTTCCAGGTGATTCTTGTGCATATTAAAGTTTGAAAAGTGCTATTCTAGCGCATTCCTTGTATTTGCTACCTTGGAATACACACAAATAAACTGCAGCATCTTCTCTTTTATAGATAAATTTTCCATACCCATGAATTCATGTTTTCCTCTTTATTCTCAGTTCTCTATTCTTTTAAGGTAAGAACCTTGTCAAGTCCTTAGAGTCATGTTCTTAGTAGTCATGAAAAGAGTGCTGCGAATGCTATACAGTCTTTATGTAGGTGGTATGTGTTGCTTTGCTACTAGGTGTGTGATGCTTTAGCCACAGAACTTTTTTGTTACCACCTTTTGAATAGATTATCCCTCAAGCTATGCAGATTTAAAATAGAAAATAACAACAGAGGACAAGATAAATTAAAAAGTACATCCACTGAGCAAACAAAATTAATTTCAAAGTGGAAAGCAATGAGGTAGAAAGGTGAAAGAAGACTGCACCAGATAAGACTGTAAAAGAAAAAATTCTTACAGTAGGCACTTATTATTGAATTGACATGAAGTTCACTCCTGAATCCTCACTACTTGAATTATAATCACTAAGTGATACATCTGAATGATGTGATACTGTTTTCAAAGATGAGTGGTGGGAATATTAATCCTATAATTAAAGATTCAACTTGGGAAAATAGGAGACAAGAGTTAATTTCTTATCACCAATTACTATTGTTTCCATGATTTCTAAGGCCATTCCACCTTTAAAAATGCAGGCTTGGATATAACCTCTTCAGAGGTTTAACCTCAGAGACTGTTAGATAGTCTGAGACTCTTATGATCTCTTAGATGCTAAATGGGCCACCTCTACAATAAACCTTGTTAAATTTACCTGCCTCACAAGGTTGTAAATTAAAAAACTCTTCTGATAACACAAGAGAGAAGAATCAGCTTCAGCACAAACTGTTTGCACCTGCAAAACAGCACACAAGAAGTGGTGGGCTAAGTGACCCTCAGTCAACCAGATGAGGGAAGAACTCATCAGAGAAAGACCCAACAACAATCAACACCCAATTACATCCAGAGAACCAACATAAATGCCATAAAGGGCATCCCAAGAACATCTAGTCAGGTAGCCAAAGAGACTGTACCACTGAATCTCACAGGTCTCCTACCATAGAAGTTCATACCATAAAGACCAGGAGTCAAAGCACATCAATTTAAGAAGCAGAAGCAAACAAGAAGAATCTCAAAAATACTGGGAAAACAAAGAAATAACCCCCAATTGAAAGGAAAGGGGGAATCCTCAGAAAGACTGTTAAATGAAATAGAGGCAAGTCAACTATTAGGTACTGAGTTCAAAACAATGTTTATAAGCAAGTTCAATGAGCTCACTGAGAATTATCAAAAACTACAGGGAAACTATGAGGAACTTACTACAAACTATATCAGCATGAAAAACGACATAGAAACCATCAACCAGAGCTGTGAGGAAAATGAAGAATACAACTTCTGAACTGAAGAACACAGTAGAAGGAATCAAAAGAAGCTCAATGAAGCAGAGGATTGAATCAGTGAGCTGGAGGACAAGGTATAAGAAAGCTCGCAGAAAGGTCAAGAAAAGGAAAAAGACTTAAAAATAATGAAAATGGCTTAAGGGAACTGCAGGATATCATGAAACATAAAAATATCAGTATAATAGGGATACTACAAGTAGAAGAGGAGCAAGGGATAGAAATGCTGTTTGAAAAAGTAATGATGGGAGACTTCAGGCCAAGATGGTGGCATAGGTAGACACACTGTGCCTTCTCTCACAATCAAAAGAAGGACAACAACAAATTAAAAAAAAACAACCAGAACTGACAGAAAATCAACTGAATAGAAGTCCAACAACCAAGGAGTTAAAGAAGAAACATTCATCCATACCAGTAAGGGGGGTAGAGATGGGCAGCTGGGGAGGAGGAGAGGACTTGCAGCAAGGCAATGGTTGGCAAAGCAGGCAAGGTGGTGGCTGGTGGAGCAGGTGGTCCCACATTTGCATGCAGATAAGCCAGGAGGAGCAACTGGGGAGTAAGACAGACCACGTAACCCAGGGTACCAGCAAGGGAAAATAAAGCCTTAAAACTTCTGACTGAAAAGCCTGTGAGGGTTGTGGCTTCAGGAGAAACTCCCAGCCTCACAGGAGAGTTTGTTGGAGAGACCCACAGGGTCCTAGAATGTACACAAACTCACCCACCTTAGAATCAGCACCAGAAGGGCCCAATTTGCTTGTGGGTAGCCCCAGAAGTGACTGAAAGCCAACAGAAAGCAGAGCAAGTGACACTACTTCCTCTCAGACCCCTCCTCCACTGACAGCCCCACAACACAGCAACTTGGATTGCCTTGCCCTGATTAACACCTCAGTCTCCACCCCTTACTACATAACAGTTGCACCAAGACAAAAAAAAAATGGTCCAAATAAAAGAACAGAGTACAGCTCCAGAAAAAATACAACTAAGGAATGGAGAGATAGTCAGCCTATCAGATATACAGTTTACTCAGGAAATTATCACAGGTAATCAGGAAGCTCATAGAATTGGTTAAGTATGATTGCAAAATAGAGGAAAAAAATGAAGGCTATCCAAAGAGAAGTAAAGGAAAATGTGCAGGGAACTAACAGTGATGGGAAGGCAAGCAGTATTCAAATCAATGGTTTGGAGCAAAAGGAAGAAAAAAAATTCATCCAGAACTGAATGAAGAAACAAGAATTCAAAAAAGAAAAAAAATGAGGAGAGGCTGAGGAACCTCCAGAACAACTTTAAATGTTCCAACATCTGAATCATAGGGGTGCCAGAAGGAGAAGAGGAAGAGCAAGAAATTGAAAACTTAATTGAAAACATAATGAAGGAGAACTTCCCCAATCTGGCAAAGGAAATAGATAGACTTCCAGGAAGTCCAGGAAGATCAGAGAGTCCCAAAGAAGTAGGACCCAAGAAAGCACACACCAATTACATTATCCAAGATTAAAGATAAGGAGAGAATCTTAAAAGCAGCAAGAGCAAGTAAGCAAGAAAAGAGAGAGTTACCTACAAAGGAGTTCCTGTAAGACTATCAGCTGATTTCTCAAAAGAAAACTTACAGCTAAGAAGGGGCTGGAAAGAAGTATTTGAAGTCATGAAAGGCAAGGACCTACATCTAAGATTGCTCTATCCAGCAAATCTATCATTTGAATAGAAGGGCAGATAAAGTGCTTCCCAGGTAAGGTCAAGTTAAAGGAGTTCATCATCACCAAGCTGATATTATATGAAATGTTAAAGGGACTTGTCTAAGAAAAAGAAGATCAAAACTAAGAACAGTAAAATAACAACAAATTCACAACTATTAACAACTGAACCTAAAAAACATGAAAACTAATCAAACAACTAAAACAGCAATAGTATCACAGAAATGGAGATCACATGGAGGGTTATCAGCAGGGGAGTGGGAGGAGGATAGAGGGGGTAAAGGTACAGGGAATAAGAAGCATAAATGGTAGGTTTAGTATAGTAAATAGATAGGAAATATAGAAGCCAAAGAACTTCTATGTATGACCCATGGACATGAGCTAAAGGGGAGAAATGTGGGTAGGAGGGGGTGTACAGGGTGGAGGGAAATAAAGGGGGGAAAATGGAAAAACCGTAATAGTATAATCAATAAAATATATAAAAAGTAAGAATAGAAAGAAAAAGTAATGATGGAAACCTCCCTAACTTGATGAAAGAGCCAGTCCAGGAAGCACAGAGGGTCCCAATCAAGATGAACCCGTAGAGGCTCCCATAAAAACACATTATAGTTAAAATGGCAAAATTCAAAGACAAAGAGTGAATCTTAAAGGTAGCAAGGGAGAAACAGGAAGTAATATACAAGGGACCCCCAATAAGGCTAGCAACTGACTTCTCAACAGAAATGCTGCAAGCCAGAAGGGAATGGCAAGAAATATTACAAGTACTGAAAAGCAAAATCTTGCAACCAAGACCACTCTACACAGCAAAGCTCTCAATTAAAATGGAAGGTGAAATAAGGAGTTTCCCAGACAAAAGAAGGCTCAGACAATATACCTCCACCAAACCAGCACTACAAGAGATGCTAAAGGGACTGCTATAAGAAGAGGAAGGAAAACAGTGGGAGAGAGAGAAACACAGGTACAAAAGGGAAAAATGAACAAGTACCTATCTATAATACCCTTAAATGTAAATGGATTAAATGTTTCAATCAAAAGATATAGGATATCTGGATGGATAAGAAAACAAAACATGACCTGTACATATGCTGCCTATGAGAGATCCACCTCAGAAAAAAAGACCTACACAGACTGAAACTGAAGGGCTGGAAACAAATATACCGATCAAATGGACAGGGAAAAAAGCCAGGGTAGGAATACATATCAGACAAAATAGACTTCAAAACAAAGACCATAAAAAGAGACACAGTAGGACACTTCACAATACTCAGGGGAAATATCCATCAAGAAGAAATAAATATTATATACATATATGCACCCAACATAGGAACACCCAAATATATAAGCAAAATCCTGGAGGAC
Source organism: Anoura caudifer (assembly GCA_004027475.1). Taxonomy (NCBI): domain Eukaryota; kingdom Metazoa; phylum Chordata; class Mammalia; order Chiroptera; family Phyllostomidae; genus Anoura; species Anoura caudifer. The sequence continues at coordinate 20,175 of PVKU01010092.1, read as the reverse complement.
TTCAAGAAAGATATAGACAGCAACACAATTATAGTAGGGGATTTTAATACACCACTGTCAACAATGGATAGATCTTCCAAACAAAGTATCAAAAAGGATATTGTGGAACTGAATGATGCATTAGTTAAATGGACTTAACGGATATATATAGACCCTTTCATCCAAAAGAACAAAATACACATTATTTTCAAATGCACATGGAACATTTTCAAAGATAGACCACATGATAAGACACAAAACAAGCCTCAACAAACCTAAGAAACTTGAAATCATAACAAGCATTTTCCTGGACCACACGAGCTTGAAACTAGAAACCAACCTCAAGGAAAAAAAATCAAAGATATTCAAACTCATGGAGACTGAATAGCATTGTATTAAACAATGAATGGGTTAATAATGAGATCAAGAGAAATTCAAAGCTTTCTGGAAACAAATAAAAATGAACATGCAACAGTACAAAACCTATGGGACACAGCAAAGGCAGTCTTGAGAGGGAAGTTCATAATGATACAGGCCTAACTAAAAATGATAGAAACATTTAAAATAAACAACCTATCCCTACATCTACAAGAACTGGAGGGAAAACAGCAAACAAAGCACAGAGTGAGTAGAAAGAAGGAAATAATCCAGATCAGAGCAGAATAAAATGACATAGAGACTGAAAGAACAATGCATAGGTCAATAATTCCAGGAGCTGGTTCTGTGAAAAGATAAGCAAAATTGTCAAGTCTTTAACCAGACTCATTTAAAAAAAAAAACAGGCAGAGGACTGAAATAAATAAAATCAGAAATGACAGAAGAAAATCACAACTGATACCAGAAAAATACAAAGGATTGTAACAAAGTACTATGTATGACTATATGCCAAGGAATATGAAAACCTGGGTGAAATGGACAAATTTTGAAAAAAAAAAAATCTTCCAAAACTGAATCAAGAAGAAGCAGAAAGCCTTAACAGACCAATAACAACTGGTGAAACTGAAGCAGTAATAAAAAATCTCCCATCACACGAAAGCCCTGGACCAGATGGTTTCACAGCAGATTTTACACAGTTAGATCTTCCTTAAAACTTTTAAGGAAGAGCTAACCCCTAAACTTCTCAGACTATTCCAAAAAATCTAAGAATAAGGAAGATTCCCAAACTCTTTTTTTAGTATTTATTATTTTTAAGCTTTATTTCCTTTTTAATTGAAAAAATTAAATGCCAAAATCTTTATAAAATGAATGACTAGAATACATTAAAAAAAAAAAACAAGAGTGTATGTAATTAATAATCTCTTCAATTCTCTGATCTTCCAATCCAAAGGCAATCATTGTTGACAGTTTTTTGTATATTCTTCCAGAATATTCTTTTTTTATTGTTATTGAAGTACAGTTGTCTCTGTTTTCATGCCATCATGGCCCCCCACCCCAGTCATTCCCACCTCCCACCCTGGAACTTACTCCATTTGGCCTTGTCCATGTGTCCTTTACACATGTTTCTTGATGGACCTTTCCCTAAAATCCCCCATTATCCCTCTCACCCCTTCCCTCTGGTTACTGTCAGTTTGCTATTTATTTCAATATTTTTGGTTATATTTTGCTTCCTTTTTTCTTTTGTTGATTAGGTTCCAGTTAAAGGTGAGATTAGATGGTATTTTTCCCTCACCACCTTGCTTATTTCACTTAGTATAATGCTCTCCAGTTCCATCCATGCTGTAGCAAAGGGCAGGAGCTCCTTCTTTCTCTCTGCTGTGAAGTATTCCATTGTATAAATGTACCATAGTTTTTTGATCCACTCATTTCAGTGATGGGCACTCAGGTTGCTTTCAGCACTTGGCTATTGTAAATTGTGCCACTATGAACATTGGAGTGCATAGGTTCTTTTGAACTGGTGTTTCAGGGTTCTTAGGGTATAACCCCAACAGTGGTATTGCTGGGTCAAAAGGCAGTTCTATTTTCAGTTTAATAAATAAAATTCCTTTAAAAATAAAAATAAATTAAAAAGAGTGCATTTTTAAAAAATTATGAACAAAAACTGGAAGGGGGAGACAGAATTGAAAAGTATTATTGTTGTAGTTTTATGAGATTTTAGGGTTTTTTGCTATCATCTTGCAAAATTACCTGCAATGTTTATACAGGTATCCTTTCCACTTTCTGAAATTTCAAGTTACACCATTTTGTTTTTAGGAAGGACCTACATTAGTATGTTTTCACTAACAGAAAGAAATATACCAAAATACACCATATTGATATATGAAATATACTGTACATATGGTACATAATGGGTTTTTTTGTAAAAGTGAAAATCTTTTTACATTTTTTAGGTCTTTCCTAAGAGCAAAGTAGCATAATTGAAACTTTCAGAAAGTGGAGGATACTCTTCGCTTTATGCTACTTTGGCTTATGAAAGTTTTCATAGAATTGCTCTACTTCAGATTGCGAGAGAAACTTTTATATTGCCTTTAAGTGAAAAAGAAAATATGGCATAATCGGCCTTGATCTAATATTGTAAGTATTCTAGTCTATAAAAAGAAGACACCAGGAGATGAAGGAAGGAAAAAGAGTTGCGTAAGAAATTCTTATTGACAAAAATAACCAAGGGAAACATGACTTCTCAGATACTGAAGAATATGCCTGAAACATATTTGAATGTACAGGTTCAAAATTTGTATTCACAAAACAAAATGGTACTGGCATTATTACTTTCTAAAAAAATCCTCTAGTGTTTTCTTTTTTTCTTCTGAATTTGGAATGAGCTAAACTTTCAATTAAATGAAATAATACAATGCCTAGCATAGAGTAGGCAGCTAATAAATATCAATTTCCTTCCTTCTTATAAAATATAAGATACTCTAAAATAAAACTAGCTTTATGGCTATAAAGAAACAACAGTTCAGGAATCAAAACCAACCACATCTCATATTCCTCATTACAGTAAACTCTTTTAGTTTAATTATTTAAAAAACTATAATAATTGAAATGGTTTTCCAGCTTTTTAGTTTTGAGAGAAATAGACATATTACAGTCTTTAAGATGCTATCATGTATTTCAGTAATGATCCTGAGAATTGCAGATTCAACCACTGAGTACATCATCTAAGAACCAGCATAGTTTAGTGTTACTATTTCATTTCTCTTAGTGGAAATGGTGGGGATTGGACATTGCTGCTGGAATATCTGGAATTTTTAATAGATATTACAGGAAACGTGGGGCTCTCTGGGCAGCATTTATGAATTGTAAGCAGACAGAAATAATCAATTTTTCTTGGAAATACTCACTTTCATAGACTGTACTCTTCTTAATAATGTGTTAACGAGGTGGCTGTAAAGGCCTGATGTTGCTGGCCCAAGTGAAGGGGGCTGTGGCCTCCTGGTAGTCCCCCTCTTTTTTATTCAGGAGAACACTCCTTTCTGCTGCCTTACTTGTACTCCAGTCCCTCTCTCTCCCTTTGGAGCTGGACTTCTCTGCTCTTAGATGCACACACAGCCTAACATATATGCACCAGACTACTGCCTAGTCCAAGAACCAATCAACCCATGCTGGGGTGTGGCTTCACATCTGATCTTAGTATTTATCATTCCACATCTGAAACACCATAATCAGAGACACTGAAAGTAAGAACAAATGACAATAACTAGAGGGGAGGTGGGAGGGGATAATGGGGAGAAAAGGGGGAAGGGTTGTCAGGAACATCTATAAAGGACACATGGAAAAAACCAAAGGCAGGTAGGATTGAGGGTGGGATGTGGGGGTGGCTGGGGTGTGGGGGGAGTGGTGGGGGAAAATGGAGACAACTGTACTTGAACAACAATAAAAACAGTTTAAAAATAACACACCATCCATTTGTTTTATACAATGAAAGTACTTGTGGTTTTTAATGACAAAAACTGGAGACATTTTGATTTTGTTAACCATGCATCCATTCTCAGTCATTAAAGGATTAATTTGATTATTTGGGATTGGACTTTCTTTTTGTCTTCTAATCATCTTGCATCCTGCACCACGGTTAATATTAGAGCATGGACAGCAGGCATTCCCTCTGTTCTGCTCTCAAATGTTGTACATACTGAGAAGGTGGAATTTTGGGGGGAAGCTTTTTGCTTGATAACATTTTACTTTAATATAATTTCAAATTTCAAGAGTGTAAGGATCTCTCCTATACTCTTTACTTAAATTACCAACTGTTTACATTTTGTCCCATTTCTTATATTCTCCCTCTCTTTCTATGTGCATGTGCACAATTTTTTTCTGAACTAAGTATCCCCAAATGAGAGTATGTTATGATATCAAGCCCCTTTACCAAATACTTTAGTGTACATTTCTTAAGATCAAGGACATTCTCCTAAGTAACCATAGTACAACAATCAAACTAGGAAATCTAACATTGATGCAATGTTATTTAATCCAAATTCCATGTTCACATTCATTATTGTTCCAATAATGACCTTCATAGCTATTTTGTTTTTCCTATTCCAAGATTTGATTCAGGGGCATGAATCAAATTGCATTTGGTCATGTCTTCTCAGTCTCCCTTAATCTGGAACACCTCCTCAGCATTTCTCTGTCTTTTATCACTATGCCATATAGCAGAGTACAGGCTGGTTGCTTTGCAGAATGTCCCTCAATTTGGGTTTGTCTCATGTTTCCTCATGATTTGGTTCAGGTTAGAATTTTTGGAAGCATTACTACTTAAGTAACATGTACCATTTTTAGTATACTATGTATATAACAAGGAATGTGATGATGTTTGTCTCAATTTTGGAGATGTTAAACTTTGGTCTAGAGAGGGGAGATCCAAGATGACAGCAGGTTAGGTGGAAGCTACACTAAACTCCTCCCAGGACAAGACTGGAATTACAACTAAATTATAGAAAAATCATGCTGAATAACAAACTGAAAACTAGCTGGAGAGAAGCTTTATAATCAAGGACTTATGGAAGAAACCACAGCACCACAGCGAAACTGGTAGGAAGTATGGAGGTGCGAGAGGGTTGGCTGGGCTCCCACGGGCAACAGCTGAGGTTCTAGAGGAATATTTCACTGGCTGAAATATTGAGAAGTGGGGATTAGACATTGAGAAGTGTGGGGGCTTAACCTGAAGCTGGGCTCCCCAGCCTAGAACACCAAAACTGGGGAAAAAGCCCAAATAACACTTGGATGTGAAAAGTAATAGGGTTTCTGTCTACAAGGTGAGATGGCTAGAAATGCAGAGCCTCTTAAAGGGCCAATGCACAAAATTTTGTTTGCAGCCACTTATCCTAAGCTCTGGCAGAAGGAGGGCAGAGTGAATTAGAGATGCATGAGGAGAATCTGGGGCTAGTGGTTCTGGGGAGAGAACTGAAGGAATGGCCACCAGGATCCCTGGGCTTAGCTATTCCCCATACTGCAAAATCAACCTTTCTCAGGTAGAGCACTCCTCTCCAAGTGGCATCATGCTTAGGGGAAGCAACAGCCCTGCCCACAAGAATTACTCTGCCCCACCCTGTGGAGATTAATCCAGGCTGCTGAGTACAGCTCGAGGCTATATCATTGATTAAACTTAACAACTAAAGTGGATCTCTGGGAGCTCTGAGACTTTAGCTGACCTTCCCTGGGTCCAGTGCTGGTAAAAGTTGGCCTTGGTGTGCAGCTTGATTCTTTCCGCACACACCCAGTACAAGCAGATGGAGCCACAAGCTATGGGTAGCTGATAGGTCCAAACAGGTTGCCCAGGTCCAGTCATAGGTAGCATCTAACAAAAGTCTGCACCAGAGTCTTTGCAGATTTACCTAATACATAGAAATAATAACAAAGAGGCAGGCAAAATAGGAAAACAAAGAATCAGGTCCCAAATGAAAGAACAAGAGAATTTTCCAGAAGAAGAACTAAATAAAGTGGAGGCAAGCAATTTATCAGATATATAGTTTGGAATAATGATTGTAAGGATACCCAATAGCATGAAAAAAGACATAGAAACCATAAAAAAGGACCAGTCAGAAATAAAGAATGCTTTGTCCGAAATAAATATTACACTTGAAGGAATAAACAGTAGGTGAGATGATGCAGAGGATCAAAGTAGTGCTTTGGAAGACAATGACCCAAAATCTCTGGGACACAGAAAACAGTCTTAAGAGGGAAATGCTTAGCATTAAGGGCCTATCTCAAGAAATAAGAAAACATTCAAATAAACAATCTAACTTTACACTTAAAGGAACTTAAAAAAGAACAGCAAACAAAGATTAAAGTGAATAAAAGGAAGGAAATAATAAAGATTGGAGCAGAAATAAATGAAATAGCATCTAAAAAATTTGAAAGAACATAAGCACCCCTATGTTCATTACAGCATTATTTACAATCACCAAGATATGGAAGCAGCCCAAGTGTCTATCAGTAGATGAGTAGATGAAATAACTATGGCTCATTTACACAATGGTCATAAAGAAGAAAATTTTACTCTTTGCAAAAACATGGATGGACCTGGACAACATTATGGTAAGTGAAGTAAGCCAGTCAGAGAAAGACAAATACCACATGATTTCACTCATATATGGAATTTAAATACAAACTAAACTAACAAGCAAAATAGAGACAGATTCACAGATAAGAGAGCAGGATGACAGCTATTGGAGGGTAAAGGTGTGGGAGGATTGAGTAAAAATAAAAAATGACTCATGGACATAGACATCAGTATGGTGATTGTGGGGGGGAGTGTATAAGGGGACTAAATGGTAATGGAAAAATACAATAAAATACATTTTAAAAACTTTTATCATTTGGTTAAGCTGGTGTCCTTCACGTTTTTTTAACTGTAAAGCCACATTTTTTCTTTGGAATGTAGTTTGTGAAGAGATGCCCTGAAACTATGTAAATGATGTTCCTGATCAAAGTTCTAACAAGTTGGGATTTTCAAGTGGCCATTAAAATTAGGGTCAAATTTTTAAAAATTAAGGATGACTGTTTCTATATTTCCTCTCTAACTTCATACCTTCTTATATTTTTCTTTACTGTCCCCTTTCTCTCCTTGCATCCATTTTCTGAACCTATCCCCTCATCTCTTTCCCCTCTATTCACTACCTCTAACTGTTTTGGTAGTTGTAGGTCTGCACATGCTGTCTAATTTGTATTGACCCTCAGTCTTGCTTGCCACCCTCAACATCTAACAAATGTCAGGCACAATGCTTTGTGCATACTTAGTGTTCAATATTTCTCACCTCCATTTTTTGCTATAAAAAATTTGAGCATATAAGGTTGTTCAGAGAATGATTCAATAAACATACATACACCCCCTTCCAGACTCAACAAGTGCAAGCATTTTGACATATTTGCTTCACCTATCTTTCATTTGATATTATGACATCTCACCTCTAAATTTTTCTGCAGACTTATCCTTAGAATGACAACTTTCTAAATTATCACACCTAAGAAAATTGTCATACCTAAGAAAATTACCGATAATTTCATCACGCATTCTAGTGTTCAGTCCATATCTCATTTTTTTGTAATTATTTTAAATCTCTCTCTCTCTCTCTGTTTCTCTCTTTCTCTGATCATTTTGTCTTGTATCATTCATTCTGGGGGAAGTTAGCTGCCATGTTGTGGAGACATCCAAGCAACTTATAAAGAGGCGCACATGTTGAGGAACTGAGGTCTCCAGCCAATAAACATGAGAGTGAACTTGGAAGCAGATCTTCCAGTCCCGGTCAAGCCCTCAGATGACTGCAGCCCTTGCTGACATCCTAAGCCAGAACTGCGCAGCTAAGTCACTCCAAAATTCCTGACCACAGGAATTGTGAGATAATAAATGCTGTTTTGAGCCACTATGTAGTAACAATGGACAAATGATATAATACCTAAATTACCCCATTATCACAAGGATATATTATTTAGCAATTGCCTTAAAACCAAAACACATCCTAGGTTTGCACATCAGGTTGCTATGTTGCTCTGTTTTTTTTTTTTGTTTTTTTTTTTTTGTTTTTTTTTTCAGACTATGGCAGTCCCCTCAACTAATTTCTTTGCATAATATTGGCTTATTGAAGACTACAGGAAAATTGTCTTATTCTGCATTTTAGATATGTCTGATCATTTCTTTTTGGTTTCATTTAACTAATTTCTCCTCCTCCTTTTCCCCTGTAGGGTTGATTTGAATCACATTAAATGTTTTGACAAGAATACTTCATAGGTGCTCATAGATAATGGTGTGTACTTCATGTTGCATGGGACAGATAATGCTAGTTTGTCGCTCTGTTGGTTATGATAAGTTTGATCACTTAGTTAACGGGTGGTTACTGCTAAGTCTCTTCATTGTAAAGTCGTTTCCCTTTTTGCAATTAGTAAGAAACCCATGGGTGATATTTTGGCATTGTGAAAATATCCTGTTACCTAGGAAGTTTTTACCTAATGATATTTTAGCATTTTCTGTAATCCTTGTCTGAATCGATTATTACCTTAGAACATGTAAAATTTTGATTCTTATTATATCATTTTTCTACACTTACTAACTAGTACTCTTCTGCATAGAAGAGCTTTCCTCCCTCCCTCTGTCTCCCTGCTTCCCTTTTCCTCTCTCTCTCTCTCTCTCTGTTTCCCTTCCCCCTTTCTCCCTCCCTCCCTGTCTTTGAATATCACTATGGGCTTGTAGAATTTTATTTATTTCCTATATTACAATAAAATACAACAATTTTTAGTTCATCCTCCAATTGCCAAATCGTTTTCTTCTACAGTAAATACAAACCAAACTGCAGTATTAACAGTATATCTACTGAGTAAAGTTCAGCAGTTATTTTTGCACCGTTACATTATAAATATATAGAGTATTGGAGTCAGAGAATAGCATTCAAAATTTGTTTGAAATAATTTGTAATTCTTTTTTTTCTGTGTGGTTATATTATTAATTTTATATACAGCAAGTTCATCTGTTGCTGCTATGGTAAATATTAAGGTTTAGATCTTTTTACTTTATTGGATGTAATTTTATTTTCAAATATGTAAAATATTAATATATTTCAAAAGTGGGAACTACATGGAAACTTCCTCTAGATACCCTCCTCCTCATTCATACTCTTATACTAGCAATTTTATTAGTTTCTGATTGTCCTTCCTATAATCCCTTTTATTTGTAAATATAAGCATATATATGTTTTTTGCAAGTATCCTTCATTTATATGCAAAAAATAGCAGACCATATAGATGGTTCTATTACGTGATTTTTTGACTTAATATGCCTTAGAAATAATTCTATATCAATTCATAGATTGTCCTCATTCTTTCTTTATGGCTGCATAGCAGTCCACTATGTGGATAGTTTATTCAACTACTCTATATTAACAGACATGCATTGTTTACAATCTTTTATTGCTACAAATAATACATGACTAATAAATTATACATATATTGTTTTCTTCCTGTGGAGGTGTATTACAGTACTGCTTAGTAAAAGGTTATGTACAGATTTAATTTAATTAGATATTGCCAAATTCTCCATCAAAGAGCCTGTGTTGTTTTGTATTTCCTACCATTAATGCTTGAGAGCATATGTTTCTACACAGCCTTACAACAGGGTGTTTTGTCAAGCATTTAAGATTTTCCAGTTTAATAAATATAAAATATATTCAAGTAATAGTAATTTATACTTCTATTATAAGTGGATATAAGCACATTTTCATATATTTAAAGGGCATTTCACTTTTATTTCCTATAGTTTCTCTGTCATGCTTTTTCTAATTTTTCTATTAGGCTTTTGGTATTTTTCCCTTAGTTTTTAAAATTTATTTTTTTATTGTTGTTCAAGCACAATTCTCTCCATTTTCCACTCAACCACCTCAGCCATCCCCACCTCCCACCCTCGATCCTACCCCCATTTGGCTTTGTCCATAGGTCCTTTATACATGTTACTTGACAACCCTTCAAAAAAATAAACTTTTTCACCTGTTATCCCCCCTCCTCCCCTCTGGTCACTGTCGGTTTATTCTTTATTTCAATATCTCTGGTTATATTTTGTTTGCTTGTGTGTTTTGTTGATTAGGTTCTACTTATAGGTAAGATCATATGGTATTTGTCTTTCACTGCCCAGCTTATTTTATTCAGCACAATGCTCTCACAATTTACAATAGCCAAGTGTTGGAAGCAACCTAAGTGTCCATCAGTAAGTGAGTGGAACAACAATAAAAAAAAAAAAACAACCGTGATACATTTACACAATGGAATACTATGCATCAGTTTTTGAAATTTGAGTTATTTATTTTTCAAATTTTATTTTATTGTGGTGAGAACACTTAACATTAACATAAGATTTACCCTTTGAATACAATTTTAAATGTATAATACATTATTGTTGACTATAGGTATGATGTTTTATGGCAGATCTCTAGAGCTTATTCTCTTGTTTAACTGAAATTTTATACCAATTAATAACTCCCCAATCCTCCCTCTCCCCAGCCCCTGGCAGCTACCATTTCACTCTTTGGTCTTATGAATTTGACTATTTTAGATACCTAATATAAATGTAATCATGATATATTTGTCTTTATGTAACTGGCTTATTTCACTTAGCATAATGTCCTCAAGTTTCACCCATGTTGTCACATATTGCCAAATGTCCTTTTTTAAAGGCTGAATAGTATTCCATTGTATATATTTGCCATATTTTTTATTCATTCATCTGTTGATGAACATTTAGGTTGTTTCTACATCTTGGCTATGGCAAACAGTGCTGCAATGAAGATAGCAGTGCTCATATTTCTTCAAGATCCTGATTTCTTTTGTTTTGTACAAATAGCCAGAAATGAGTTTGCTGGACCGTATGGTAGTTGTATTTTTAATTTTTTAAGGAACATTGATACCATTTTCCACAGAGGCTGTACTATTTTGTATTCATCCCTCCTAATAGTGTTCAAGGATTTCAATTTCTTCACATACTCACCAAAACTTGTTGTATTTTATTTTTCTGAAAATAGCCATCTTGACAGTTGTAAAATGGTATCTTATTGTGGTTTTGATTTACATTTTTCTGATCATTAGTGATAAGCATTTTTTCATACACTTGTTCATTTGTATGTTTTCTTTGGAGAAATGTCTATTCCTATCTTTTGCCCGTTTTTATTTGGATTATTAGTTTTATTTACAATAGAGTTGAAGGATTTTCTTATGTTTTGAATATTAACTCCTTATCAGATACATGATTTGTAAATATTTTCTTTCATTCTGTATGCTGCCTTTTTACTGTGCTCATTGTTTCCTTGCTATGAGAAAGCTTTTTGGTTTGATGTAATTTCACTTGTTTATTTTTTGTAGTTTTTTTTTTTTTGCTTGTTCTTTGGTGTCATATCTATGAAATCATTGCCAAGATCAATGTCATGAAGCTTTTCACCTACCTATATTTTCTCTTAGGAGCTTTACAGTTTTAGATATTGTGTTTAAGTCTTTGGCCATTTTAAGTTGATCTTTGTGTATGATATAAGATGAATTTTTATTTTATTCTTTTGTATGTGGATATCCAGTTTTCCCAGCACTGTTCAATGAAGAGATGACACTTTTTCCTCATGCATTCTTGGCACCTTTGTTGAAGACCAGAAGACTGAATAACTTTGAATTTATTTCTGTCTTCTTTATTTTTTTCTCTGGTCTTTATGTCAATACCATACATATTGTTTTGATTACTGTAGCTTTATCAGATATTTTGAAATCAGAAAACATGATGCCTCCAGCTTTACTCTTCTTTCTCAAGATTGATTTGGCTATTCATTGTCTTTTGTGATTTAATATGAATTCTAGAATTCTTTTCTATTTTTTGTAAAATATGCCATTGAACTTTTGATAGAGATTGCATTAAATCTGTAGATCACTTTGGGTAATATGGGCATTGTAACACTATTAATACTTCTATTTCACGAGCATGGGATGTCTTTCAATTTGTGTCTTGTTTAATATTTTTCATCAGTGTTTTATAATTTTTAATATACAAGTCTTTCATCTTTTTAATTAAGTTTATTTCTAAGTACTTTATTCTTTCTGGTACAATTGTAAATGTATTGTTCTCTTAATTTCCTTTTCAGATAGTTCATTGGTATATAGAAATGCAAATGATTTTTGATTGTTGATTTTATATCTTGCATTTTATTGAATTCATTTACTAGATATAACAGTCTTTTTATGGAGTCTTTAGGGTTTTTGATACATAAGATCATGTCATCTGCCAACAGGGAAAATTTTACTTCTTCTTTTCTGATTTGGATGCCTTTTATTTCTTTTACTTGCTTAATTGCTCTGGCTAGGACCTCCACAACTATGTACAGATGTAGTGAGAATGGGCATCCTTGCTTCCCTTGTTCAATTTTTAATGTTTCTTTGTATATCAGATAGATTAGCCCTCCATCTATGATATAAAGTGCAAATAATTTTCACTTTGCCATTTTTAACTTTACTTATGTTGTTTTTAAGCAAATTTCATTCTCATTTTCTTTTTAAAAATATTTTATTTATTTATTTATTTTTAGAGAAAGGGGAAGAGAGGGAGAAAGAGAGGGAGAGAAACATCAATGTGTGGTTGCCTCTCACATGCCACATACTTGGGACCCAGCCCGCAACCCAGGCATGTGCTCTGACTATGAATAGAACCAGCTACCCTTTGGTTTAGAGGCCCACACTCAACCCACGGAGCTACACTAGCCATGTCTCATTCTTATTTTCATGTAGCAGAATTAATTAATATTTTCATTGATTTTAAGTTATAGAAAATCTTTCCCCACACATAAGTTATGAACTAATTTGTTCATGCTTTATTTTACTATTTAAATGTTTCTTCATGTGTTTTGGGGTTTTTGTTTTTATTTTATTGTTGTTTTAAAAATTACATTTTCAAATTTTTCCTCAAATTTTCTATCTAATTGAACTTCCCTTTAACAGCCATCTGATTTCCTGTCTTCAGCTGAGTTCCCCAGAAGCAGACCCTAAACTGAGGATTCATGTAAATGTGATTTTTTTAAAACTGCTCCCAGAAGAAACTAGGAATAAAGTGAAGGGAGCAGGATAGAGAAGAGAAAGAAGTCAAACCAGAGTGTAATTTCAGGCAAGGTCCCACAGAAGGTAGATTCAGCCTGATTCCTTAGAGGAAATCTGTTCTGTAAGTTATAATTCCAAGTTGTCCTGACGTGAGACAAGGAAGCTGAACTTTCACATCACCGTATCCATCAGTCACTGGCTAAAGGGTGTTCCAGGAAAAGAGAATAGTCATTAGAACAATTTTAGATTTAGCCTTTGGGGAAAAACAAACAAACTGGGAGGGGGTTGTGTAGAAACATTAAGAAAGACCCTCAGGGATCTGAGTACTAATGATGCTTTCACCACAGCTAACAAAACCTAAAAAGGAGAAGGCTGTGGGAGGCACATGGCTGGTGGTGAGAAAAGGAGAAAAAGAACCCCCCAAAAAATAATTACTTCTTGACTGTAATCCTGTTATTGTTACATTCCCAGAGCTCAAAGCGAAGACCCTTGCTTGATTATCTCTGTTTATGCTGAAATCCTAGCTGCCAAAAGCTGTTATCAGACAAAACCTTCCAACATCTCATTGATAATAGAGAGCAGGGAATACCTTGGATAAGCAATTCATTTTGCTTGCTTCCCAATAAAAAGCCATCCCTGGCAAAAGCTTGTCTGTATATTCCTCCCCATCAGCTTGTATAGACTGAATATTTAAATATAATAAGAGATGGGACCATATGTGAGAAGCTATGAATTCTTCCATGCACATTCTAGGGGGCCAGGTATCTCCCTAGACCTGATTACCATTTATTACCACTTTCTCATTCCCTCTTTGAGAGCACAGAACATCCACTGCTTACATTCCATCTGGAATTCTGAGGACAAACAACTGACTTTGACTGGGGGTCTCTGCCACCTGGAGGATCCTATGAGCACACACCTGCATTCTCAGTTCATTAGATATATGATATCTTTTCTACAAACATTTGAAGCCCCATTTCAAAATGGGAGCTCCTCTGACACCTTCTTCTCTTATATCCTCTCATTCCAATCCTGTTTAGTAGTTAACAGACTACACCTTGAGTCAAATCTTGGAAAACCAGTTAAGTAATTTTTTAGATATAAGACTTTAGACAAGTTTCTAAATACTATCAGTCTGTTTATTCAAATGACTATAGAAATAACACCTATATTGCAGAATTGAGTGTAATGATTAATAAAATAAATATATAGAGCCCTTTGCATGGTGTCTGACACACATTATTTTAATTTATTATGCTCATTGCACCTGAATATTTTATTAAATTTATTAGGGTAACATTGGTTATTAAAATTATATAGTTTCAAGTGTACAGTTCTATGATATGTCATTTACACATTGCATTGTGTGACTACCACCCAAAGTCAAATCTTCTTCCAATACCATATATTTGACCTGCTTTACCCTTTACTATCCCCCTAACCCCCTTCCCACTAGTAACAATCATACTGTTTTCCATGCCTGAGTTTTTATTTGCCTTGTTTGCTCATTTGTTGCTTTCAATTTCATATCCCATGTAAGAGTGAAATCATTTGGTTCTTGACTTTTCTGTCTGACATATTTTGCTTAGCATGATATTCTCAAGATCCATCCACATTGTTGCAAATAAAAGTATTTCATCTCTTCTTATGGCTGAGTAGTATTCCATTGTGTGTGTGTGTGTGTGTGTGCATAATCATCTTCTTTATACAATCATCTATCAAAGAACACTTCAGTTATTTCTGTGTCTTGGCCACCATAAGTAAAGCTGCAACAGATATAGATAGAGGTGCATATATCTTTGCAAATAAATGTTTTCATGGTTTGTTGTGTAGATACCTAGAAAAGGAGTTGGTGGGTCATATGATAACCCTATTCTTAATTTTTTGAGGAACCTTCATACTGTTTTCCATAGTGGCCATATTAGTTTACATTCCCACCAGCAGTGAATAAAGATTCCTTTTTCTCCACAACCTCTAAAACACTTGTTATTACTTTTCTTGTTGATAATAGCCATTCTAACAGGTGTGAGGTGGTATCTTATTTTAGTTTTGATTTGCATTTCCCTAATATCTAGAAAAGTTGAGCATCTTTTCATAATCTGTTGGCTATTTGTATGTATTCTTGGGAGAAGTGTCTGCTCAGGTCCTCTGCCCATTTTTAAATTAGATTTTTGTATTTTTTTTTTCATGTTGAGTTCTATGAGTTTTTTAAATATATTTTGGATATTAACGTCTTGTTGGAGCTGTTGTTTGCAAATATCTTCTCCCATCACCTAAATCATTCTCACACTGCTGACTTCCCTCCAGTTTCCCCAGACTTTCTCCTTATTATTTCTGTAAATAGCCTCCTTTAAATTATGAACCACTTCACAGAGCATGATCTCCAGGCTGTTCCCAGAGCATAACACCTCTCCTGAAACTTTTTCTATGGAGAAGGCAGATTCTTCTACACCCGCATATCATGGGTTGTGGCTTGATCATGATCTTCTAGCATTCCAACACAATTGAAAGATAATTACTCCCCCATCCTGGGGCACCCCCCCACTTTATTAAGGTTTGTGCCAACCACATATACTTCCTTCTATCCTTCTTTGTTTTGTCTTTGAATCTCTCACCTGTTCTCTTCTATCCATTAAAGGCCTGGACATAAAGCTCACTGCTTTTTCCTCCTCCTCAAGTGCTAAATTCATGCTGGGCAGCTTCTATCTTCATGTGAAGACACTCAGCATGTGGGTGAATTTTTTAAAAAACCAATACCAATAATCCTCATCTGTCATTACCTCAGTGACCTGTCATGATCATCATACCGTAAACCCTGATATCACCTATAACAATTCCACCTCTGAACACTTATAGTCTAATGTACCATTCTGATATCATTCTATCCTTCCAGATTTTCCTCATTTACTTTAGCTTTTTAACCTCACACAGAGAGACCTCAAAGCCATTTTATTCCAAGTCCATTAGCCCCATTTGGCTTCACTTCTTCACTTATCCAAAGTTGACCCCACTTCACTCAGCCACTCTACATTTGCACTCAAAATCAAGTCCATTGTCTTTCCACCATATCTCTCTGACAGTCTTCAACTTCAGATCAATTTTATCCACCTTCCTTTACTGTTCCCATATCTAGTATGCTCAATGCAGGAAATCACATCCTTGAATGCATTAAGACCACCAAGTATTTATGGTCTGCAACCTCGCCTTGACCCTCAGTATCCCTTATTAATCTCCAAACTTATTTCTGACTAACTTCTTTATATATATATATATTAAATTTTATTTTAATTGTTGTTCCGATACAGTTTTCTCTCTTTTATGCCCATCCAAGGGCACCGCCCCAGCTCTCTTCACCTCCCTACATTTTCCACCACCCCCAGTTTTTGTCCATGTGTCCTTTATGCTTGTTGCTCTAAACCCATCCCCTTTCCCCATGAAATTCACTCCCCTCTCCCCTCCAGTGACTGTCAACCTATTCTCAATTTCAGTGTCTTTGGTTATATTTTGCTTGTTTGTTTGTTTGTTTTGTTGATTAGGTTCCTGTTAAAGGTGAGATCATATGGTATTTGTCTTTCACTGCCTGGCTTCTTTGCTTAGGATAATGCTCTCCAGTTCCATACATGCTGTCACAAAGGGTAGGAGCTCCTCTCTTTCTGCTGCATAGAATTCCATTGTGTAAATGTACCATAGTTTATTGATCCATTCATTTATTGATGGGCACCTAGGTTGCTTCCAACACTTGGCTATTGTAAATTGTGCTGCTATGAACATTGGGGTGCATTGATTCTTTTGGATTGGTGTCTCAGGGTTTTTAGGAAATAATCCTAGCAGTGGAATTACTGGGTCAAAAGGTAGATCCATTTTTAGTTTTCTTAGAAAATTCCATACTGCCTTGCATAGTGGTTGTACCAGTCTACAATCCCACGAAAAGTGCACTAGGGTCCCCTTTTCCCCACAACTTCTCCAACACTTGTTGCTCTGTTTATGATGGCCATTCTGACTGGTGTGAGGTGGTATCTCATTCTGGTTTTCATTTGCATCACTCTGATAGCTAGAAATATTGAGCGTCTTTTCATGTGTCTCTGGACCCTCTGTAAGTCCTCCTAGGAAAGTGTCCGTTCAAGTTCTTTGCCCATTTTTTAGTTGGGTTGCTTGTCTTCTTAGAGTGGAGTAGTGTAAGTTCTTTATATATTTTGGAGATTAAACCCTTTTCTAAGGTATCATTGGAAAATATGTTATCCCATACACGTGGTTCTCTTTTTATTTTAATACTGTTTTCTTTGGCCATGCAGAAGCTTTTTATTTTGATGAGATCCCATTTGTTTATTCTTTCCTTTATGTCCCTTGCTTTATGGGACATATCAGTAAAAATGTTGCGGCATGAAATATCTGAGATTTTCCTGCCTATGTTTTCCTCTAGAACTTTAATGGTGTCACAGATTATATTTAAACCCTTTATCCACCTTGAATTTATTTTTGTGTATGGTGTAAGTTGGTGCTTGAGTTTCATTTTTTTTTCACGTACCTGTCCAGTTCTACCAACACCACTTGTTGAAGAGCATATTTTTGCTCCATTTTATGTTGCTGCACCCTTTGTAGAATATTAATGGACTGTAGAGACTTGGGTTTATTTCTTGGTTCCCTGTTCTATTCCACTGGTCCATATGCCTGTCTTTATGCCAGTACCAGGCTGTTTTGATTACAGTGGCCTTATACTACACTTTGATATCAGGTATTGTGATTCCTCCTACTTTGCTCTTCTTTCTCAAAATTGCTGCAGCTTTTCAGGGCCATTTATGGTTCCATATAAATTTTTGAAGTATTTATTCTATGTCTGTGAAATATGCCATTGGTACTTTAATAGGTATTGCATTGAATATGTAAATTGCTTTGGGTAGTATGGACATTTTGATGATGTTAATTCTTCCAATCCATGAACACGGTATATGTTTCCACTTGTTTGTGTCTTCCTTAATTTCTTTCTTTAGTGTTGTGTAGTTTTCTGAGTATAGGTCTTTTACCTCCTTGGTTAGGTTTATTACTAGGTTTTTTATTTTTCTTTTGCTATATCAAATGGGATTTTTTTTCTTGATTTCTGCTTCTGCTGTTTTATTGTTGGTATACAGAAATGCCTTTGATTTCTGGACATTGACTTTGTATCTGGCTGTTTGGCTAAATTCATTTATTAGGTCGAGCAGCTTTATGACCGAGTCTATAGGATTTTCTATGTACACTAGCATGTCATCTGCAAACAATGATAGCTTTGTTTCCTCCTTTCAAATTTGGATGCCCTTTATTTCCTTTTCTTGTCCAATCTCTGTGGCTAAGACTTCCAGTACTATATTGAATAGAAGTGGTGAAAGTGGACAACCTTATCTTGTTCCTGATCTTAGTGGAAAAGATTTTCATTTTTGCCCATTGCGTATAATGTTGGGTGTAGGTCTCTCATATATGGCCTTTATTATGTTGAGGAATGCTCCCTCTGTTCCCACTTTGCTGAGTGTTTTTATCATAAATGAATGTTGTACCTTATCAAATGCTTTTTCTGCATCTATGATATGATCATGTGATTTTTGTCTTTGCTCTTGCTTATGTGATGTATTACATTTAATGATTTGCAAATGTTGAACCATCCTTGCATCCCTGGGATGAATCCCACTTGGTCATGGTGTATGATCTTTTTAATGTATTGTTGGATATAGTTTGCCAATATTTTGTTGAGGATTTTAGTGTCTATGTTCATTATGGATATTGGCCTGAAGTTTTCTTTCTTTGTTGTGTCTTTATCTGGTTTTGGGATTAGAATGATGTTGGCTTCATAAAAACACTTTGGGAGTCTTCTATCATTTTGGATTTTTTGGAATAGTCTGAGAAGGATAGGGGTCAGCTCTTCCTTAAATGCTTTGTAGAATTCTCCTGTGAAACCATCTGGTCCAGGACTTTTGTGTGTTGGGAGTTTTTTTTTTATTGCTGCTTTAATTTCATCTGCTGTTATTGGCCTATTCCAGCTTTCTGCTTCTTCTTCATTGAGTTTTGGGAGATTATATTTTTCTAGAAATTGTCCATTTCACCTAGGTTTTCAAATTTCTTGGCATACAAATCTTCATAGTAATTTCTTACAATCCTTTGTATTTCTGTGGTGTCAGTTGTAATCTCTCCTCTTTCATTTCTGATTGTGTTTATTTGGGTCCTCTCTCTTTTTCTTGATGAGCCTGCTTAAAGGCTTGTCAATTTTGTTTATCTTTTCAAAGAACCAGCTCCTGGATTCATTGATCCTTAGAATTGTGCTTTTAGTCTCTATGTCAATTAATTCTGCTCTGATCTTAGTTATTTCCTTCCTTCTACTTGCTCTGGGCTGTCTTTGTTGTTGTTCCTCAAGTTCTTGTAGGTGTAGGGTTAAGTTGTTTGTTTGAAATGTTTCTATCTTTTTTAGATAGGCCTGTCTCACTATGAACTTTCCTCTGAGGACTGCCTTTGCTGTGTCCCATAAGTTTTGGGTCAGTGTGAGTTCATTTTCATTTGTTCCCAGAAACTTCTTTTATTTCATCCCTAATTTCATTATTGACCCATTCATTGTTTAATAACATGCTATTCAATCTCCATGATTTTGAGGATTGTGGGTATTTCCCCTTGTGGTTGGTTTCTAGTTTCAGTCCCTTGTGGTTGGAGAAAATGCTTGGTATGATTTCAATTTTCTTGAATTTGTTGAGGCTTTTTCTGTGTCCTATCATGTGGTCTATCTTTGAGAATTTTCCATGTGCATTAGAAAAGAATGTGTATTTAGTTTCTTTGGGATGAAGGGCTCTATATATATATCAGTTAAGTCCATTTCATCCAGAATATTGTTCAGTGCCACAATATCTTTGTTGATATTTTGTTTGGAAGATCTGTCTATTTTTGACAGTGGGGTGTTAAAATCCCCTACTATAATTGTGTTGCTGTCAATATCTTTCTTGAAGTCCTCTAAGATTTTTTTATGTATTTAGGTGCTCCTATGTTGGTGCATATATATTTACAATGGTTATGTCTTCTTGCTGGATTCTTCCCTTGAGTATTATGAAGTGACCTTCTGGATCTCTCTTTATGGCCCATCTTTTGAAGTCTATTTTGTCTGATATGAGTATTGCTACCCTGGCTTTTTTTCCTGTCCATTTGTTTGGAAAATTTGTTTCCAGCCCTTCACTTTGAGTCTGTGTAGGTCTTTTTTCCTGAGGT